>JANHQD010001053.1:0-259405 GCA_024721195.1 Marasmius sp. AFHP31
AATGACCGACGAGAGGAAGGCACGAGAAAAACTAACCTCCCCAACGCTACATTCGCGGTAATTTAAATGAGCATACGCAAGATAAGGAGGGAAGGTTCCAATGAGCCACTCACCTCGTAGTAAAACCCACCCCTCGAATCCAGATATTCAAAGAACGCTTGATACGCTTCCCCCCTCCAAAAGTCCATGTCCGCAATCTCGAAGTTGCTCCAAAAATGGCTGTCAAATCACGCGCGGTCGTTTCGGATACCGTGGGAGAGCAGATAGGTGAAACGCACCATAAGTTGTACTTCTCGCCACCGTTATTGGTTAGGAACCCCATAGCATTATGAGATTCCACGTATTGCGGGTATTCCTTAATGAAATCTTTGACAGCCTGCCAGAGTGTGGGTATCGTCGCCTCCCATTCCACCAGCCTAGACAGAGAGGTTAGGACCGAGATCAGTGGAGCCATTTATCAGGACGACACTAACGAGATGGTAAAACCTGTGTTGAAGGAGTGATAAATGATTCACAGTACCGCCGACGAGCGTCGAAACGCACCATAGATCTTGTTATGTTCCTCCATGTAGAGGAATGGGTCGTAGTTCAGGTCGCAATAGAACTTTACGTCAGGCCTAAGAAAAGGTTGGTCAACGGATGCTTTATTATTAGGATAACTGAGTTTCACTCACTCGACTCTAGGGAAACCAGGGGTTAGATCAAACGTTCTTTGATTCAGCGCCTGGTGAAAACAATCCAGTATCGGCTTTCCTTACCTCCAGTAGTACCGGTAAGGTTGTAGCAGTTCATGTTGGAAAAAGAACTAGATATCGAGTTCGGTACGCGTGGAAGGTGGAGCAAAATGCTTTGAATGCTTACCCCCGAGTTAAAGCGACACATGTTACGATACCTGTCGTTGGTCGTCATGTTTGATAGCGGTCAGCGGCCTGGCCCCACCTGCCCAGGGCGAGAACAACTTACGGAACGCTCCCTATGGACAAAGCTGTTGAGACTGGGCACAAGCAGGAGACAACTGGACGCGCGCACCTCCGTAGATAATACCCTGAGACATCATCTTTTCACGTCCCTTCTTCGCGCGATCTTCGTCGATCCAGTCCGGTTGAAACCAGTGCTCCTTGGGGATCAACCCGAACGATATGGGAGACCGTGTGATGACACTGACACGTCTGTCGAGATGTTGGATAGCGGGTTCATAAAGAAGGGTATGGAATAGTCGTACTCTTTGAACTCGTCCGTGAAAGGTTCCTCATTCAAGAGGACCCATGGATAGTTGTAGTGCTTGTTGAAGCGATCTTCCACCGACTGCATGCTAGAAGCAACGCCTAGACCAAGAAAACGCGAAAGTCAGAACGAGCCAAGATGAAAGAGGCTCGGCTCCGACCATTGAGATCTGTATTTCTGCATAGAAGAACGAAGGTAGCATTCGCTCTGGGATTGGTAGAGTTGACGTAGATGTTGTAGGTTGCAGAGTCATGGAGGGTGACATTGTTAACGTTGACCAGAACGCTATCGCTGTCGGTGAAGGTGTTCTTCCCAGGTATTGCATGATAGTTATCGAAGAAGACAGAAAGGAGAAGGTGGATGCAAATCTTGGAAAAGTTTGGTATCGTCGCGGACGGCAGGCATTTCGAAGAGCACTTACCACGGCAACTACGAGGCCAATGGCGAAGCGCCTGGTGGGGGTCACCGGCGTCGACAGGATGGCAGCGGCCATTGATGGACAATGGAAATTGGGGGGGAAGAGAATGCCAGTGGAGTGAGTCCAGTGGGTTTATGAAGGATATCGGGGTGGATACCAGGAAAGGAAACACAGATACAGATAGCCGCGCCGTGACGAAGATACGGACACGAAACCTGTTTTATATCATCAAGTAAAAATGACAAAATTCGCCATAATAGGGTCGACCGGAGGTGTGATTTCAATTTCGAAGATAGATACAGGCGAACTTTGCGCCACTGTTCCGCGTGCTGCTTCCACGGCGACTGAAACCATCTGGGAGCTGTTCTGAGCATTCAAAGTGCAGCAAGAACTCCGGGAGAACGGACTCTAAGCTAGCCGCAGTAGCCCAGTAAGCTGTGACCATGATAGACGGTATGCAGGACTTACGAGAGGCACGGGTTCGCTAATTTTGCGAGGGTAACGGTTGTGGCGGGCATCGGAGAGACCGGAGTTGTAAGTTGATGGCTATTTGTTCACTTTTCTTTTTGGGAGTGACGCGCTGACTGGTTACTCACTCCGGTCGCTCTCAAAAAATCGTTCTCCAAGTCTTCAATGGCTTCCACTCCCGCTCTCCCCATTGACCCATCCCCTAGCTCGCTCTCTGTACCGCCCCCTTCATCTTCTTCGTCGGTTTTCCCCATTTCCGTATACAACCGCTTCCAAAAATGGCGTTCGGAGCTCGGTCTTCCCAATCCTGGTTCAGTTGAAAGCCTCCAAAAGGAAGTAAAAGGTGCTACTAGTTTCTGTTCTGTTACAGCTCCAGTCTCATTTTCTTCCAGCCGTTCATCTTACCAACTATGCTTTTGAGGGCGGTCGCGCCGACATTACAAAGAGCATGTCCATGAACCCGTTGTTCCAAGTCACGCATTCGTTCGCACTGGGTTCTCAAAACAACTCTTCGTACAATTTTGGTGCCATCTTCGCCAATGAAAAGGTCCCGCTTTCGTATCACTGGCGTTGCTACCCGAAACTCACGCAATAATCATTGTTCTCACTCGTTCACACGAATTTTCTTTAGGTTTTCCTGCAAGGTGGAGTAGACCACGATGGAAATGTGAATGCTCGGATGAACCAGGGATGGACTGGTTCCCATGTGTCCAAGATGCAAGCTCAAGTACGTTGACACGTCTTAGGTTTCTCCGTTGAACGCGTCCTAACTCCTCACGGTCAGATCTCGCAAACGCCTGGGCATAACCTTCTCCAGTTGGAGCACGACTTCAATGGCCAAGACTTCAACTTGAACCTCAAAGCAGTCAATCCATGGCCCTCGGACCTTACCGGTGTCTTTGTTGGCAGCTATCTGCAATCCGTCACCAAAAATCTCGCTCTAGGTACCGAGTGTTTGCTTCAACGTCCCACTCCCAACACCTCCGAGATGATGGCGACTTATCTCGCTAAGTACACCAGCTCTGACAAGTCCTGGATTGCTACCGCCCAGATCCAGCCCGCGGGGATGCTCCAAGCGACTTATTGGCAGAGATTGAGTGAAAAGGTCGAGTTCGGTGCCGACCTCCAGCTAATGGCGGCCCCAATGCGAAGAGACGCAATTGCCACGCTCGGTGCCAAATACGACTTGCGCCTGTCGACTTTCAGAGCCCAACTCGACTCCACTGGCAAGGTTTCGGCACTTCTCGAGCAACGGTTCACCCCCACGTTTGCTTTCTTGATGTCGGGTGAAATCGACCACTTCAAGGTATGTTCATTTTGTCCAACGTATCATCCCATATCTGATCCATGTTAATCTCTCCACAGAACTCCTCCAAGGTCGGTGTCGGTGTGATGATCGAGAGCTCTACCTTGACCGAGGAAGAACTGCAAATGCAAATGCAGCAGATGCAATCACCCTCGTCTCCTCCCTTATAATCATACCGTCATACTATATTATTGCTTAATGTTAGATAGTGCTATCGTACTGCAGTCCAATATCCGTCATTCATCGTACCAGCTCATCCCAAACATTACTACCTATACTTGCATCATAAAACGCGCGGTTTCGCTTGTGAATTGAACAATCATGAGCAACTCTCATTCAACTGAACCTATCCTCGAAGTACGTCGGCTTTCGTGGACAACAGAACATGGATCGAAGATATTCGACGAGGCTGAGTTGACTGTGAACGGAGGGGATGTCATTATCCTCCAAGGCAAGAGCGGGAGTGGGAAGACGACACTCTTGAAGTGTATCTCCCATCTGAACCTGTATGAAGGAGAGGTCTTGTTTCATGGAAAGTAAGTTTTGATGGTGGACTTGATCCTTCTCTCACTCATGTTGTGCACATTGCACCTCCAGGACACCTAAATCCTACGGTTGGACCCCAGTTCGCTCTGGGTTGCTTTCTATTTCTGACTGCCTACGAATATCCCAGGAATACCTTCCTACCGAATCAAAGTAGCATACATACCCCAACGACCCTCTCTCCTCCCCGGCACACCTCGGGATTTCCTCAAAACTGTGACGAGCTCGTTCAAGGCGCGGCGCAAAACGACAACGAAAGGGAGCAGCAGCCATGAACCCGAAAATCAAACATTTGAGGTAGCCGAAGCCTTTGGCGTTGACTCCGAACTGTGGGATCGTACCTGGTCTAACTTGAGTGGAGGAGAGATACAAAGGATTACATTGGCGATTGGGATTGGCTTGGGTACCGCAGAGGTGTTGCTATTGGATGGTACGTGCCTACCCTCTTGGATTCACTCCGTCTCTCTTCTCCTGAGCCCTGACCGTTCTCTCTCGTGCAGAACCAACGTCCGCTTTGGATCCCCAATCTGCCGATGAAGTCGAGAAGTGCATCCTCAGCCAGGTGCACGATAGCACCTCCGAGCTGAAAGCCGTCGTTTGGATCACACATTCACCGGAACAGGCACAGCGGGTGGGAAGCAGGTTTGTGAAGATCGTGAACGGGAGACTTGTCAATGATAACGGCCTGGATATGGACATGGTGTAGATTTGGGTGTAGACTCAAATACTCATCTAGAAGAGACCTCATCCAGATTCCAGGTCGTTGGTGAACCAATGTATTTCCTTATTGAAATGTTGAAGTGATGCTCAACTGTTCCAGAGCTTCTTTCCGCAACTTTCGTGGTAGCCGCGGACTGAGCTATTCCTGCCTTACCTGGCTCTAGTTTGGGACAATTGTCGACCCACGCAGCCTGCCACAGGGATGAATGTCTCCCACATACGGCTTCCTGTGTCCTCTTTGCGAAGCCTTTCACTTCACCCAGCTGATATTTTGACCCAAGAAAGGGTTTCGGGTCGCGACTCGGAAAAAGGACGGGAAATACGACTCAGGACTCGAGAAAAAAGGGGGTCCTTCTCTGCCCTCAATGCCTGTTTTTTCTTCCCTTCCTTTCTGCCGTTCTTTCAAAGGAGCCAGATGTGGCTGGTTCATGTTTCATATGGAATGGGAATCACCGATGGCTTTCGCGCAGACTCACCGGCACCTATCACGCGCCATCCACCATGTAGCTACGCGATGAACACAATCCGATACGCCAGGCATGACTGTTGGGGCCCATAGTCGACCTGTACCCGCATTTCCCGCGTTCACTTCAATCAACAGTCCTGAGTCAACGAGTCGAGATCAGCTGGACTTGAGGACGTCAGGACGTCAGGAAGCTTTTCATGACAACCAGACCTCAGTCATGTCCGTTATATGGGTGAGAGATGGCGGGAGGGAGGACTTCCTCTCCTCCTACCTGAGAAGTTGGCCTGCTCAGAACGACATGAAATCGTAGAATATATCTCTATAAGAAATCAAAAAATAAAAGGGAACCAAGATCTGTATGGAAAATGCTTTCAGTGCAAGTACAAGAGGGACCTCTTGAAAAGAATTTGCTGAGGAAAAATAAAAAGAGGGGGGGCCGGCTCGAACTTGCTGCCTCCAGCCCCTCTTTGGTAACTAATTATCTACTACACTACGAACCGCTGAGCTATCAAGAGCTCGTTAGAATACATTGTGGACCCCAAATATATAGCGTTGTCTCAGATCGATTTGTGGCTGAGAACGTGAACGAGCGCTTAAGCAATGGCAGGCCGGTTTCCTTTTCCGGCGCTTCCGAGTTCCGACACTTTGACCGTCGATTTTGCTAGTTTCACATTTACGAATCCTCAAAATAATTTTGTACGACCCCACTTTCATTGATCCGTTTGGGTCCAAAGAAAAGCGCTTGGATGACTGAATGGTATTGCGTGGTGACTGACGCGACTCACCCAGCTGGGGATGAACATTATCATTTTTACACGGAAATTATGCGAGGAAAAACATATTTGGCGTCGAAGTACTCACCGGAAAGCAAGGCATCATATTTCTGTTTCATATTCCGCAACAAAATAAGTTTCTGCCCAGCTATATCAAGATTGGCCGAAAACATCCAACCGCGACCACCGCGACCAACTTAAGGCTGTAAAAACATTCTGGAACTATACAACGGCCATGGGCCAGTGAACTTGGCCACGAGAAGCAAATATGGTGCGTAGGTACTCACTTGAGCTAAAAAGTTGGCCATGTGCGTTTGTGCGAAATTATTCTAGAGATTTGTGGAACTGGCAAAATCGACGTCGGAACTCGGAAGCGCCGGAAAAGGAAACCGGCCTGCCATTGCTTAAGCGCTCGTTCACGTTCTCAGCCACAAATCGATCTGAGACAACGCTATATATTTGGGGTCCACAATGTATTCTAACGAGCTCTTGATAGCTCAGCGGTTCGTAGTGTAGTAGATAATTAGTTACCAAAGAGGGGCTGGAGGCAGCAAGTTCGAGCCGGCCCCCCCTCTTTTTATTTTTCCTCAGCAAATTCTTTTCAGGAGGTCCCTCTTGTACTTGCACTAAGAGCATTTTCCATGCAGATCTTTTTATTCTCCCTTTTATTCTTCCGAATTCTCAGATTTATTCGACAATTTCGCATTGTTCTGAGCAGGCCTACTTCTCAGGTAGGAGGAGAGGAAGTCCACTCATCAGGTGGGGTCGTGCAAATTATTCTAGGGATTCGTAAATTGGTGCAACATCAACGTTCAACGTTCAACTCGCACTTCAACTCCTTCGAAGCTCAACGCTCAATTCAGGCTTCCCTCTGGGACGGGTTGACCCCATTCTCTTGCGCTGTCGATGATCAGACAGGCTGTATAGCACGCGGTTCAGCTATTTCATAGCTTGATTGTAGGGCATCAGCAGAACAATCGCGCCTCTACACGCAAATTGACATCTGTAGATCGATGTGCTTTTGACGGTCTACGTATACAAGGGGTATCCTATGATATAGATCTTCGCAACCAACACGTACCAGCAGCGCTTGGCGCTGTACTATTGTGAATTAAATTAGAACTACCTGCAGCGAATCCCCGTGAATGAACAAAAGTTCCCTCCTCCATGTTGAGCAGTCCCCGAAACCGTGTTGAGACGAGTTCGAGAATAAGGGTTCGTTGAGAACACAATCCGGAAGCAGACGAACCGTCACTACTTCCAGTTTTCGCTACTAGAGAAGAAGATCAGAAGAGACCTAACACACGGCCGGTCTCTGAATCCAGCCCAACTTCCCAAAATCCTACGGAAATAGTGAGTATACGGTGTTGAACGAGGAAGATAAGCTCACCTGGGCGAGTCCCAAGTCCAGGCATGGTTTGCATGTCACCCAGGATAGGGTAAAGGAAACCAGCCCCTGCGGAGAGTCTCACGGCTCGGATGGGAATAGTGAAACCTGAAAGTAAAGCCTGTTCAACCCTGTAGTTCACAGGTAAAGTTTGAGACCGGCTTACCTGAAGGCACTCCCTTGAGCTTAGGGTCGTGCGAGAAAGAGTACTGAGTCTTGGCCATGCAGACTTTTCTCGAACGTCAGAAGGTTAACATTTGAGCTCAGAGGGAAAATGCCTACTGGGAAGGTTTCCATAACCTTGACGGGTGTACGTCTCGACCTGCTTCTTTGCCAAGTCGCTCAACTCAATTCCATCGGCGCCGTAAATTTCCTTCGAGATGATTGTGATCTTTTCCTCGATGGGAAGGTTGAGGTCGTAGAGGAACTTGAACCCAGAGGGACCTTCGCAAGTCGCCACGACAGCCTCGGCCAGGGCGCGAGCACCCGCACCTCCCTCCGCCCAGTGGTTGCTGACCACGGCGGCATCCGCACCACCGGCCAGAGCTTCTTCACGCACCAGAGAGAGCTCAGCAGCAGTATCAGAACTAATGAGATATTGAGTCGACTGCAGGAACCAGGGGGACAAACCACGTACGAAAACTGGTTGATCGCAACAATGACCTTGACCCCAAACTTGCGGCTGTTCTTGATGTGCTGAACCAAGTTCTTGCACCCCTCCTTCAAGATCTCAAGGTTCTCCTTGGTATATGTATCATGCAATGGCTTGCCTGGAGTAACATCCGGACCTCCTCCGTGCATTTTCAAGGCTCGAGTGGTGGCGACAATGACCGTAGCGTCAGGCTTGAGATCACTGACTCGGCACTTGATGTTGCAGAATTTCTCCATACCCATGTCAGCGCCAAACCCACCTTCGGTGAGCACGTAACCAACACGGTCCGAAGAGTCTCCCTCCTCAGTACCCGCGAGCTTGAGTGCAACGCGGTCAGCAAGGATAGAAGAGTTGCCGTGGGCGATGTTCGCGAACGGTCCTGCATGAACGAAGACGGGAGTGCCCTGTAAGTCGTTATGAGGATGTGTTGTCCGCCGGTATAGAGGTGATACATACCTGGAGAGTTTGCATGAGGTTAGGCTTGATAGCATCTTTCATCAAGACGGCAAGAGCTCCAGTTACTCCTATATCGTCTGCAGTAACCGGATCGCCCTGTTTACTCGTAGCGACCACCATCGCACCGAGACGTTTCTTCATGTCCTCGAGACTGGTCGCAAGTGCCAACACCGCCATACACTCGCTAGCGACAGCAATGTCGAACCCAGTTTCTCGAGTGTGTCCTTGTTCAGTGGGGTTCTGTCCAATGGTAATCTTGCGGAGGAATCGATCATTCGTGTCGAGAACGCGATTCCAGGTGATGGTTTCCGGGTCAACGTCCAGTCGGGCAAAGCGTGTGATCTCTTCGGGAGTGAGGTCGTCGGGGTTCGTTTTGTCGATACCAAGCTTCTGCAGCCTCTTAAGCATGAGGGGTGCGAACTCCCTTTTGCCTTTCTTCGCCGGGACCAGACGGCTGTACAGGGCCTAACGAAAAAAAAAAGTGAGCGAGCGAGTCCTGATCGACCAACGCCGGAAACGAACCTTGTCAGATTGGGTCCCTTCGTGGAACATACGAGCGTCTAAGGCGGCAGCTGTAGGCAATGTTATATCATTAAGCCTCCGAAAATGGGAGGAGAGGCGTACCAAGAAGGTTGTTGGCGGCGGTGACGGCGTGTATGTCACCAGTGAGATGTAAATTGAACTGAACGTATCTGATCAGGCTATATTCCAGGGATTGGCAGAAAAGCATACCTCGTCCATGGGAATAACTTGGCTGTAACCTCCTCCAGCTGCTCCTCCCTTGATGCCAAAAGTCGGGCCTTGACTCGGCTGGCGGACACAAGCAAACGCAGGGCGGCCCAGCTCGGCACCGAGAGCCTGAGCCAAACCGATAGTTGTGGTCGATTTGCCTTCACCAAGAGGAGTGGGAGTGATACTAATCACACGGTTAGCAACAGGCAGTTAGCAAGAAGGTAAACCCATGCTTACCCAGAGATGACAATATACTTTCCATCTTTGCGATGGCTTAAGCGTTCAAGAACACTCAGGTCAACCTTAGCCTTGTACTTTCCGTAGCTATCGAGCTCATCCGGCGACAAACCGATCTCATGGGCCAATTCGGTTATGGGCTTGGGTGTCTGAGCCATAGCGATCTCGATATCACTAGGAACTTTTTCGAGGACATTCAGCTTGAGGGGTTTCAATTTCCGTTCCCGAGCATCGTTCCAAAGACGTTCAGCAGACTTGAGGGTGTTTTCCATAAGGAGAGCCACGGTCATGGGACCAACGCCTCCGGGAACCGGGGTAATATGAGACGCGACTTCGGATGCAGATGAATACTCCACATCGCCCACAAGTCTTTGGCCCGATTTCTTGGTGGAGTCTGGACGCGACCAACGCGAAAAATCATGAGTTGGCGGAAGACATCCACAAGGTTAGACACGCGTACCCGGAACGTAGTTTATCCCAACATCAATCACGACCGCACCAGGCTTGATCCAAGATCCCTTCACAAATTCCGGTTTACCAATGGCTGAGACAATAATATCCGCGTTTTTCACCTTTAGGAGTATGAGTGGGGCAAAGGCAAAGCGAAATAAAGGTCATGCGCACGATAGATTCAATGTCCTTTGTGCGGCTGTGGCACTGAGTGACAGTGGCATCGCGGTTACGGAGCATGGAGGCTACGGGGCTTCCGACAATATCACTTCGGCCCAAGACTACGGCGTTAGTGCCAGATATCGAGGTGCCAGTAGAGTCGACGAGTCTGATGACTGCAGAGGGAGTACACGGTGCGAACAAGGGGTCAGATGCACGCGAGGAGAGATGACCAATGTTGTATGCGTGGAACCTGGTAAGAGTTAATATCACAGAACATTGACAACTTATACCAGCACTCACCCATCGACGTCTTTACGTGCACTGATCGCTTCTGTGACCAAACGTTCATCTGCCGGCGTGATATGATCACCCAGAGGTAGCTGGACAAGGATGCCGCTGACTTGATCATTGTCGTTGAGGCTTCTCACTACCGAAATGATTTCTTCCACCGTGGCTTCTGCAGGGAGGGCGACATGACGGTATTTGATGCCAACCTCCTCTGCTGCCTTTGCCTTCATGCGCACATAGGTAGATGAGTCTGGACGTTGACCAGCCTGAACGATCACAAGCTGGGGTTCAAAGCGGGGAAATGTTGACTTCAACTTTTGAATGCGACCAGCAACTTCTTTCCTGATTGATCTACACAGAGTGACGGTGAAATAGATGTTACGGTGAGAAAACAACGAAGAAAATGGCAGAAAAAACGACACACTGGGCTATGGCAGTCCCATCGATTTTGCTCCCAGCAGAGGCCATGGTGGATAGATGCAGGGAAGTTGGAAAATGAGCTGTCTTATCTCTGGCTCTATATACGCGACGGAGTGCCGTCCGTACTTTGATGTTTGGACGGATTTGGTAAATCCTGAACGCATGAGTCGGCAAGGACCAATGCATTCCGGAGGAAAGTGTGGAGGAGAGACCGAATCTAGCTGAGAGGAGCCGTCTGGTTGTAAGACATCGAAAAGTTCAAGAGGGTCCTTTTTGAAGGATAACAATACTCCGTTGACTCGACCTAGATTTATTCCTGGTGAAATTCCGGCATTGTACCCTTGCAACTTCGGAATTTCCCTCCTGCGTTGTTTCCCACGGGTCGTGGTCACTCTGAATTTTTCACCGACCTCGGCAGGCTATTCCAGGGTATTCCTCTTACTCTCAAGTCATCTCGCCTCTCTCCTCCCGTCATGAACTCGGTTTCTCGTCAGCTCTTCCGTTCTTGCTCGACTTCTATGTCACACAGGACGCTGGCTCGTCCTTCTTTTGCTCCCCGTCAGGTTTTGGCTTCTCAGTTTATCCGACGAAATTATTCCGAAGGTACGGGGGCAGCGAAGGAGACGACAAATGAGCCAGCGAAGGAGGAAACCGGTTCTAGCGAGGACAAACCTTCGACCTCAGATCCGGCAAAGCTTGCAGAGCAGCTCAAAGCAAAAGAGGAAGAAGTTGTTGACTTGAAGGTGCGTTTCTTCACAAACAGCTGCAACAGCTGTCGCATGACACTCACATCTATTCTTGTCTTCTATAGGGCCGCCTTCGGTACCTCCAAGCAGACTTTCTGAACCTCCAGCGAAATGCTGCCCGCGACAAAGAACAGACGCGTGATTATGCCATCTCGCGGTTCGCCCAGGATCTGCTCGAGACTGTAGATGTGCTCTCGTTAGCGTTGAAATCCGTTCCTGCCTCTGCGCTTCCCTCATCCGACTCCGACTCATCCTCACAACCCACATCAGGAGAAAAGACACCGCAGGCCTACCTGCAAGAGCTTCACCATGGTGTGGAGATAACACAGCGACAACTCCTCCAAACACTCTTCAAATACCACGTCAAACCATTCGACCCGACAGGCGACAAGTTCGACCCCAACAGACACGAAGCCCTCTACCAGGCTCCAATACCAGGAAAGGAACCTGGAACCGTCATAGATTGCCAGAAGATGGGCTACACCATAAAAGAGCGGGTGCTGAGAGCGGCACAGGTGGGCGTGGCACAGGAGATGTCATAGGACGTACTGGATGGACTTGCATTGACGTTGACCACTACGACGGGACGGCATTGCTCTCTAGAGCGCGGATGATGTAGACCACTTTACATTAGGATCTTATTAATTAACGAATCTCTACTCCAAAATCATTTGTCAGACGAGCATTGACTCGTTCTTGCACCTCATTGGCTTCTTCGTTCGAAAGTGACCTAGAAACGGAATATCAGAGTGAATCATGCTGCGCTTCTGACTATACGCACCTGTCCATAGAGCGGTAGTTTATACGGTAGCACATACTTGTTCGTTTTGTCTTGGGATGAACAAAGTGGTCAATCTGGATGTTCTGGCTCAGCGTTGGATCACGAAAGACAAAAAGATGCCTTGCCTTCTGAACGTCCTCGACAAGATCTCCAGCGACGTCGCGCACGAGATCACAGAAGTCATTCTCGTGCAGATCCGTATTCTGCGCTGTCCAGAAACTGACATCCTTGAAACACGACGGATACTTGGAGTATGTTTTGAAGGTCGTGATCTCTCCTGCTTTGAATTGTGAGATGAATCGAGGGTCCTGAGACCAGAACAGCCGAATGTCCGGAATCGAGTACAGTATCATCGCGATACGTTCCAGCCCAAGGCCAAAGGCCCATCCGGTCTTATTCTTGACGCCTGTAGAAATCGTTGAGATTGAGTTTTCCTCTGAACAGAAGAAAAGAAACATGTCAACTAACCAGCAGATTCCAGAGTGGACTGTATAACAACCCCACAACCCAGAATCTCCAACCACTTCCCTCTAAAGAACACCTCCACCTCAAAACTCGGACTCGTAAACGGAAAGTACGCCTCAATCCAACGAACCCTCAGAGGTTCATCCTGCTGCTGCGACCCAAACAAAGTCAACATCAAGCTATTCAACGAAAGCTTCAAATTCTTCGTAACAGCCTCCGTATACACAGGGTCATGACACGTCTGAACAGGATTCGTCGGTGAGATGTGCGGGATATCCTCAATCACGATGTTCTCCTTCGCCAACACGCTCTCTAGCCTTCGGTTGTCCTCTTCTATCTCCCGAAGCCCGTCAGCACCGGAATCAAAGAGTTTAGCTCCCTCCATCTGGTGAAAGACGGGATAATGCGATCCGTCAATTTCGTCGCGTCGGTACACGTCCGCTGTGAGAAGCCATCTCTCGTGTCCGTTCCGGAAAGTTTCGACTTCATGCGCGGAAGTGTGCGTCCGGAGCATCAGCTCCTTGTTCACGTAGTAGCTATCCGTGACCGAACGTCCAGGATGATCCTTCGGGAACGAAAGCTCGTCAAAGTTTTTGAACGGCGTGACCAGCGGAGACGAAGGCGGTAGATGTGAAAATTCATGAAAGTGGTTCTCAATGAGAGAGCGAAGCGTGGAGAGCGGATGACCTGGTTGTGTGTGCAGTCGGAGAGGGATTTTGGAGATGATGGCGGGTGTTATGTTGGTGATTTCGTCTGTTGGGTGGTGTTGGCCCAGAATTTCGATTGTGGGAGGGTATTTTGAGCCTGGGGGTCCAACGCTATATGCCCGAGCAAAATTCGCGCGACAAAACCATCGCAAGTTGAGAGAGCGGACTCTCAGCATAGAGAGGGACGAATGGGTAAGATGGAAGTTCAAGGTAGAAGAGGAAAGTATGAGTCCAGACGCGCCGGCGACGCGGATAATCCCGAAGAATTGCCTTGATCGCGTTCCAAACTCCCTAAGCGAAGAATTCAATGACTCAGTTCTACAGATTGATAGTCCAATAGTATCAAGTATATTCAGCCAAACCGCCAAAACCTTACATGATAAATTCTACCATATAATCTACACTACTTGCGTGCAATGTTCGTAAGTAAAGAAAGAGTCGTAAAAGCATCAGACCGAAAGAGGCCTTTCCATCCGTAACTACGCGTGTCGTTATTTTGGTACAAGTGGGGGATTCGTGCGTGCTGGTAATGTGCAAATGGGGGGAAAGCAGAATGCGGATAGAAAAGAAGTAAAATCTTCTCGGTCTGAAATATGTAGGTACGTATGTATAGATGAAGCAAATTCCGGGCGGTATAAGGTGAAAGAGGTCATCCGAGCGTGATGAAGGAAAAGGGGAGTATAAAAGAGAAGAAAAAAGGAACAGCAAACGGAAGGGGAATAAACAAGCAAAAGAAATCACGAAACAGACACAAAGACGCGAGAGAGGCGATCCGGGGTTTACCAGCCTCCGCCGAACCATCTTGCAGGAGGTCGGCGAGGACCACGGTTGTAGACAACCCGTTCCTCGATCTCCTCCTCCTCCTCTTCCTCGTAGTCGTCGACTTCCTCGTGGATGATCTCCACGGCGGTAGTCTTCGGGATGGCGGTCGAGTAGTGAGGATCAACAGGCGACGGAGCAGGGGTGGCCACCTGCCGTATGCTGTTAGGAGGAGGGACTTGGACCGTCTGAGTCGCAGTGACTGTCTCTACATGTGTTTCGATTTGAGTTTTAGAGATGACCAAGGGTGGAAGTTCCTTATACTGTAGAGAGAGAAAAAGTCAGCGAACTTGTTCCACACTGCGGCAATAGCGGGAGCGGCTAGTGGCTGGCCAACGACGACATCAAAAAAGGCAAATGAAAAGGGACCGGCAGGAAAGTAGCACGTGGAACGTGTACCCGCGATCCTTGAGAACGCGTCCTCGATCGATCACGACGCGTCGTTGATCAGCCACCAGCGCGAAGCGGACAGGGGGACAAAACAAGAAAAACCGTTGGTCCCCCAAGCCCGGACGAAGGAGGGAGGGGGGGAGTAGAGGATTCATACGGACTATACATAGCAAGAAAACGCTCGAATGAAACCTCCTTCGTCTCAGAGCTCGGAACGGCGGAGGGGTGGCGGAGGTACCTTGGCTTTACGCTTTGGGATGGGTGCTTCATAGATGTGCTCTTCTTCGACGGTTTGAGGATTGTCATTACCAAGGGCACTGCACAGTAGACATGTTGAGTCAAAGGCTGTAGGGTAAGAGAAGTAATACTCACATGAGTTGTTCCATAATCCAGCTTTCGCGACGAGCAGCATCATGTTCCCGACGATTAATGCTTTCTTCACGCTTGCTGATCTCTCTTTCTCTCTCGGCGACCTTGAGTTCTCTGTCAAGGATTTCGTCGACACGAGGACTTGCCCATCCGGGAGGAGCGAGCGAGTCTTCCTTGACAATTTCCTTGATCACGGTCTGGATGGGTCCGGCGACGGTTTCAATGGTCGTCGCCGCCATACAGGGAGGGCAAACGGGGACGGCGGGGGTGCTGATGACACCGCCAGGGGCACCAGCAAGGATTTCGGCCTCACGACGAGCTACTTCGGCTTCCCGTTGAGCAACGTTGTGCTCACGACCGATGAGTTCCTTGGTCCGCTTGGGAGTAAGCAGGCCCCAGACACCCCCTGGGCCCTTGTCCTCTGCACCTGCACCCGCACCTTCAGAGTTGGGGTCTACTGCTGCTCCTCCTCTGTTGAAGTTGTTCATGAAGGGAGAGTTGCTGGAGTTGAAGGAAAGAAGGACGGCTAATAAAGCCAAGACCAGAGAGAGGACGAGAAGGAGAGTGGTAGATGAGATTGTTCTGTGATGATGGTGGGAGGAAGAGCGTTCGCTGCGATGGCGACGGTGTTCGTCATGGTGAGAAGATGAAGGTTGGGCCATCCTAACGCTAACAAACGGGTCAGAAAATGTACATCTCGTGGAGGTAAAAAATATTCCAACCTAATAGATGAGCTGGGCGACAAGGAGGTAGCAGTTGTCGGGCGTAGGATGGAGGTGGAGGTGGTGTAAGAAGACTTGTGAGGACGTGGACGAGACAGGACTGCGGATTTGAGAGGTTTAACTGAGGCGGGAGTGGTGGTGGTAAAGAGGTAACGCGTTGGGTTTGATTTTTCCCAAACTTGGCCTTCTTGTTCTTTTTCAACTTTGCGTCACGTGGTCAAAAACGTGTAGTTCGGCCCTGACGTGATCGCGACACCGTTTGACAGCCTCCGGCTTAGCCACGCGTTTTCATTGTGCGCCAGTTCTCCGCCTTATTGTCCCGGTCCGCCTTTGTCTCGTACCCTGTAGCACTCACTTTGTACACCGGCGACCTCGCCAACACGCTCAACTTGAACTTGACATGGCTCTCCGTCGCCTCGCTCAATCGAATAATGCAGCTACAGCCCCGTCTTCACCAGCAGCTCCTGTAACACCAAGGCCTCGCGCTGCTCGACAGTCCATCGGCATCCATCATTCTCCTGCAGCCACTCCATCCATTTCTTCCTCTATCCCATTTGACTGGGAAGCAGCCAGATCCAGACGGCCTCCTCCATATACAACCCCAGCACGTAATGGCTCGAGGTTGAGCAGAGGCGGTACTACAGCTGGCAACGGCACGCCTGCGCGAAAAGCCGTTGTTCGGAAGAAATCTTTTGTCGAAAAGTGGGTTCAACTTGTAGCTCTGCTTTTGCTGTATTCTGACGCTCTTTGGGTAACAGAGTCAAGTCGATTCCATCTCGCATAGCCTTCGAAATCGCTCTTTTTCCGCACAATGTCCCTTTACCCACACCAAAGACGTCAGGCTATGTCTTGGGAGGATTCCTGCATTTTACCCATCTCTGTGTCAGGATAAGCCAGTCGCGATCTACACCTTCCTCGGATATGGAATGGATGCAGGAAAGTCAAGGCAGACCGTGGTTCGACTGGGTGCGTACTAAACTAATCTTTTCGGAGGCTATGGAAGCTCATCAGAACGTGTTTTCTTTCATATCCTCGTGTAGACCGCACCGTTGACAGTTCTCCTATTGGCTGCTTCAATCTCGAACGCTATCTATGCCTTTACACGCATCAGACTCTACCGGCTCCATCAAAAAGCAGACCCCGTGTCGTCTCCAAATGCGAAATTTGTGTCTGCAGACTTGGATTTTGAGCGTCTCGAACCACCCCCTTTGATGGCGAGGTTGCGTACTGGTCTTTGGCAGGGATTCCTTTCGTTTTGGAGGTTCCTTTTGGGCATGAAGCAGCCTAAATCCAACGCGATCCCTCGCAAAGCTTCTCGAATCCAGCAACTTGAAGTATGGTCTCCAGGTGAACTGGAGCTTACTTTGTTCACGCTCTACTCACCTGCCCATTCCCTGCTGTGGATTGGGACATCCTCTTCGAACTGGATTATCATGCTGCTTCTCATGGGCGTATTCGGCTTACAGGTACGGTTTTGGTTTTATGGTCTACTAAATTGGATGTTGACAGCTCTGACAGCTCAATATGACGATGAAGTATTACACGCATCTGATCAAGGATAAAGAAATTCTTGCAGCAGAAGTGATGAACGAATATAACGAACGTGTAAGTTTTGCCCTTTTTTTTCTCGAAACCGCGATACTGATGTTCGGTCTAGTTTGTGTATCCACGAATAAACCCAATCCGCAAGGACGTTGCGATAATGACCCACCAGTCTGAGGTGGTGAATGTGTGGGAGGATTAGCATTTTTAGCGTAGACCTTAGGTAATCTGACACTGTAAGTAGTCACTGAGCGCTGAGCTCATTCGCGTTGATTCAACTTGAACCAAGACGACTTGAATTTTCTTTGATTGGCGTGCCCTTCGCGGTCATTAAATTTCCTTTCTTCTTTCTTCTTCGCTTATAAGATGCCCAGACAAAAGAAATGCTACGTACGTTCCTTTTCCTTCTTCTCTGACTACCAAGATCCCTCTTTTTCAACTGCTCATCCTCCAGCATTATAACCGGAGAGGCGATCTACGTGACCCAGGCTTTCCTTGTCGTAAAGGAAAAGATTGCATTTTCGCTCATCCAGGTGATCGCTCTTGGGACGAAGCTGCGCCTACAACGCAACCCCCTCCACATTTCAGGACCCTTCCCCGTACCCCTTCAACCTCACCTCCACCGGTGTCGAATCGCATCCCGGGACGTCGGCCTCGGTCCCCTTCAGATTCCCCATATTCCTCACAAAGGAAACGCAATCGGTCTATGTCGCGCTCTCGCGATTCGGGATATAGCAGCAGATATCCAAATCGAAGTCACGGAAGCCCCTCACCGGCCAGCCCGTCGACGCGTGGACGTTCATCGCACAAACGTTCCCCGTCACGCTCTTCAGATGCCATGGCAGTCGACAGAGACCCACGACCACAAGCACACAGCGATTTAACACCAAAAATGAAGTTCAACTTTCGATCCCCGTCTTCTTCTGTCGTGGCGGAACGGATGAATTCGGACATGTCCATGAGCTCTGAGGCTGGCGGTAGCATTAGGAAAGCATCGGAACCGTCTATGGCACCGATAATCAAACGGACTCCTTCAGAAGCAGCCAACTTCAAACCCCCAGCTTTGCCGGCTTCCTCAATAGTACCCCCTTCAATAACAAAATCGAACCCCCTCTCCGTTCCTCCAGTTGCTCCTAAAGCACTCTCATCGCACCTACCACCCAAACCACTAACTCAACTTCCATCACAACCCCAGCCATCCTCATCGTCAACACCTCTAGCCCCACCACCCTCTTTACCCGCTTCGATAACCTCAATTCCCATAAAAGTACCCGAATCCAAGATCGATACTACACGAGAAGACAGTCAAAAGATATGGAATCATCGTGTAGCGTACGTCGCGCTTTCTTTCTCTCTTTTTTTCCCTACGCATCGAACAAAGAAAACTAATAGACTTGAACTAGAACCCTTGCCAAATACCACCACCATAAAACCGAACATCGTAAACTCGACGAACGGATCCGTACCATTGAATCGATTCTTTCGTCTCCCGCGTACTCTGCTTCGTCCTCGTCTGTCGTTGCATCGAAGAAGCGTCGAGACTTAGATGTCCTCAAGAAGAGGTTTGAGGAGGAGAAGAGCAAGATGGACGCGGCGATGAATCAACTTGTTGAGAGCGATAGTTGGCCGGTGGGTGGGGGCACTAGCTCACAGGAAGAGGAACAGAGGGTTAAGAAAGAGGCAGAGGATACGAGGATGTTGGTGGAGACGGCGAAGGAGTTGAGTGAGCGTTTGGGGAAGATGTGGGAGTTGGCTCAGGCGAGCGAGGATGGGGAGGCGAAGACTAAGAGAAAAGATAAAGGAAAGGGAAAGGCGAAGGCTGTGGATGAGGACGCTATGGATGTGGACTCGAACCTCAATGCTGGTGAATCATCTTCGCAACGGGGAGGGAGCGTATCGGAGGAGGAAGCGAGGAAGCAGCACGAGGAGATGTTGAAGAAGTTGGAGGAACTCGAGAGCAAGGTGTTAGACCTGGAGAATGACTTGATCCAGCACCAGGATTACACACAGGAACAGGTTGTTCACTTGCTGGATGCAGAGTCCAAGGAATATAGAGAGACTAAAGTCGCAGCTGCCGTTTCAGACGAAACCGCTGCAGTGCTGGACAACGTGCAGAAGATGGACGGCGAGATTAGGGAGATAGATGATACGCTAGTGGATCTCTGGACGAGTTCGAAGGCCATGGATCAGAAGATTAGAGATCTTGAAGCAGACACCGCAAAAGCCAATAAAGAGCTTATGACAGTGAGTCACACTCTCAGTACTTTCGCATTCTCTGATCCTTCCTTCGCAGATTTCACACCGCATGAGCGGTTTCGAAGAACGACGAGAAAGAGATCACCAGGTCATTGAAGCCCTTGAAGCCGCCATCCAGATGTACAAGGAGCATCATCCTTCGCCACCTGCGTCCCCCTTCCAACCGGAGCATATCCTCCCGATGATCGAGGAGCCCGTCACTAATGCTGTCCGGAGTGTGATGAAGGAAAGAGGAGACGAACTGCGGTCTGAACTTGAGAAGACTCTTCAGGAACGGGATATATCGCTCTATCAGACCGTTTGGGATCGACTCACAGTTACAGGGCGTACCGTACAGGTCATTATGAATCGGCTGCAGGAACCCAGTCAGAGCTAATCTAGCCTCGCCTCACTTTTTTTATGCTCATTCTTGACCCCACCTATCACTTCTTCACGCAGATATGGCACTTCTGAAGGGCTATCGATTTGCGTGTCCCACTCTCTGCCTGTTTTGCCCACTTGCTTGTACTTTACCGCTCGCTGGTTGTTCCACGATGGGTACCATGTTAATTGTTCATGGAATGCTCTTCGCCTTTCCGTGTATTGTCGTCCATGATCTGCCTATAGTGCTTTACAGTATAAATTCAGTTCCTAACGATGCTAATCTACATGGATCCCGAAAGCATTGAAGATGTGGCATGGCTATGTTTAACCTCAATCCTTGATCCGGGGTCCCGAACTGAAGATCCTTAATCACTAATTAGGGAATTGCGTTACTGGATTTGGGAAACGGTGCAATCTGGACGTATATCCGGGACAGGGTGAAATCCATGTTGGAGTCCTTCGCGATGATCGTCCAGCGTTGGCCTTGGACAACTTGTCCTTTTTCCTACTGGTGCGTCCAACCGGCCTATTTCTTGATCGGTCACCAACTCGTCCTCCTAGCAATACTTCCGCCACGCAACAACCCGCTCTTGCTCGTCATCCACGACTATGACGACTCACCATTACCCTTTGATCGAGAAGAGCTTGCCTCTGCCTTTCTGACATCTACAAGGACCTCCACATTTCTACATTGCATGGCCGCTTCGGCGGGGGCGTCCTTCTCACCGGTTATGCTCGTGACCCAGGGTTCCAACTGGATCATCCCAAGCACACCCTAGTCTTCTCATCTTGCTCGTCAACCTCTGTCCGTTACGAGGATCTCTCCACGCACCCCCTCTTTCGTTCACTGAACCCGAAGTACGCCATTACGGTACAAAATCGAGCCGTCTTCTCTGCCGGACTTGGAGCCTTTCCTGAATAGCGTTCGTAGCCTTGGGATACAACCAACGTATCTCAGTAACCCAGATCTATGGTACTCTCATGATCTCGCATCGGTGCACATCGGATCCCGTTGAAATGGCAAGGCTGCCTGACGAGGGAGTCTTTTCAAAGGCTGAAATCCTCTACTGCCTTCGCATGTGCTTCATCCATCGCGATTAGTCGGACTATGCATCCCGCCTCAGATGTCAAAGACGTGGCTCTCCCCGCTGAAAAAAATCATGTTCTTCCTGAAACCTCAGTTCTTACGATTATCCTGTACAACCCTCAAATCTCAGATTGCAAGGAGTAATCAACAACATTACTTGAATGGTATTGCAGCATGGTTCAAGTGCAGATTTCGACAGTGAACCTATCTCTCACGACGTCCGCGGGTGCCATCAAACCTGTTTGCGACGCCCACCGGGGAGCCTAGCTTCCGCAAAGGTAGACTCTCCTGTGAACGGAGCTCCTACTTCACCAGCTAGCGACGGCGCAGGTGCTAGAGTTCCACTTTGTTGGTCCAATGTGATCACGTTCCTCGATGCGTTCACTTGACGATTGAAGGTGTTCCCCTCGGTGTCCACGTACGAAAAGGTGTTGTTATTGGTACTTCCTGCGGATGTGGTCCCAGCGAGCTGGTGTGATCTAATTGTTGTGCCGGGAATGAAGGGAGCAGGTAGAAGTTCACGGTCGTACGAGTGGTCAACGAGGAAAACGGCTTGAAAGGGGGGTAGTAGTCAGAATCTGACGGCGGGAGAGGTTGCTGGACTTACTGTTCGTGAAATTGAGGGTCAGCGGATACGAGAAATTGTCCGTGACTGCCGTCGTCCCGTTGTGAGTCGACGCAACTGTCCCAGAGGCCACTTGGAAGATGTTCTGGCCGGAGGAAACAGGTTCTAGAGCATGCTTCGACATCAGATAGGTGAAACTTTACCTGGGTAGACGCCCTGTTGAGATAGGATTGAATATTCTGATACTGTAGATCTTGGGACCAAACGACGTGAGTTGAGATTCCCGACCCGCTGATAACATCGGCCTCGATATGGATTTGACGACTGGCAGCCACTGTAATAATAACGTCATTCCCTTGTACTGATGCACTGGCAGACGACTCTGCAAATGGTTCAGCAGAGTACGTTGTGATATTGCCGGTCGTGCGCTCAGACGATGCGTCCACGAAGACTTGCAAGACCCCGGAAACAAACCAGTTTTGTAGAATTGTGTGGTCGTCCTCAGCCGACGCGACATCAATGGTGAAGAGATGTGGTTGGCCGTCAGTGAGAAGCGGCACGAAAGGTGTCAAGTCGAGGAAGTACGTCGGCAGGTCCACAGCCCCTGAGATGTATAACTTAACGCTTTCACTCACCCAGCGACAAATGTCACTCACCGTACGCCGTGATTGGTCTATGGGATAACGATGCATCGATTTAGTACTATCTTGGTCCCCAAAAGGGCTGCTCACCTCCATGCTGCAGGGGAGATGGCGCCAGTGAACAAGACGGGGAAAGGGAATGCAACACCTGCGACCCTGCCGTCCACCAATAACCTCACTTCACGGAATGGTCCTTGACCGAACGTGGTCTGATCGGGGAGATCACCCAAAAATTCGTTGGGTGCGTTGGTATACTAGAGTGTAACGGCAATTTGGTAAGAGTAACCGTCGTTTCACCCGACCCATTCTACGTACCCAGAATTCCTCATTTCCGTTTCCTGAAGCGTATAGCTCAGCGTAAACCTCGACGGCGTTTTGGGGTAGCGTTACGTTGATCTTAAATCTCTCTGTTGGACACGATGGGTTCGGTATAGTGTTCGACATTACTTACCGAGAAACCAGGAGGAACCGACGCCTCATTCCCCGTGTCCGTCGCAAATGTCGAGAGTGGAAAAATAGCATCGGCCTTCTTCGCCTGTGGGTTGCTGTCAGACGAGGCGTAGAATGTCGCGTGAAGGACGGCTGCAAGGTCGTGAAGATCAGAGTTATGAGCCTCAAGAGACCAGGTCTTACCTGAGTACACCCCATCCAGTCCCTCTTGTATGATGTTGTCCAGTTGAAGAATGAAGGGCCCTGGTTTCGCAAACAAAGGTGTGTAGCGCGTCACATCCTTGATGTGCGTCCAGATGATACCATCTCCACGGGTGGGTTCGGGGGTGGAGGTGCGCCAAACTGTTTATTTCAGTCTCGACATGATCCCTCGTAGATAAGTCGTGATAAGACACCTCACTCTCTACATTCTGGAACGTGAAGATCCCAAGTCGGTCAAATTGCGTTCCATTCGAAGTGACGGTGAAATTGAGGGTGACAGCAGCCCAGGAACCTGCGGGTCCGCAATCTGTTGGAGGGCTTTGGGGCGAAATGAAAGGACTTTCTATGGAATGGTAATATGGGAACATACGTGAACTGAACAACTTCCGCCCTAAGAAGGATCGTCAGGCCATCGTGATAAGCAGTGAGAGAAAAGTGTCCATACATCCCAAACGTAGCAAAGTCTCTCCTAAACAGAAACCAAGCCTTTTCAGAACTACTCTCGTGTGAATCGAAGGAGCCAATACTGACTGTAGGATTTGAACCGTGCATTGTTGAGCGTCTTTTGGTACGGGCGGTGGCTGCGCAACTTGGAAGTCAACAAGACGCTGCCCCAAAGCGATAGTCGGTGCGAAAGCCAATAAAGGGAGAATGACAACTAGAAGATGCTGCAACATGTGAACAACGGAAGGAAGGCAACGAAAACTGAAGGCACTGTTCGCAGGGCTTTTTATACTTCCATTCCTCTGGATCAATCAGGCACTTTGGAAGCTGTTTCTCAGTATCGCCATGCGGTTCGCCTGAGAGTTGGGTGCTTGGTAAGTAGAACAAAAGCATCCATATATTGCCCGAACTGCACGACATCAATTGTTTTCGATTGTGCAATCTGTCTCATATTTCATCCACATCATAATCATGATCGTTGTCGAACATTCCAAATCCCTCCCCGTAAATCTGATCATTCCTTTTCACCTCCTGGCAATCTGGCACCCGGATAGAAGCGCTGAAGTGATTCCGGTATAGCGAACGAGTTGCCGTCTGAGATACCAGGGAAGAGACTTTCTCCGGCGAGAGAGCCGCTCTCCTCATCCAGCGTAATGTTGTTGAAAGCAGCGTTGACACGTCGGTTGTAGGTGTTTCCGGCAGCATCGACATAGCTAAAGGTATTGTTGCTCGTCCCGTTCCCGAAGTTCCCTCCGGTCGCTAGCTGGAAGAAAGCATCTGATATGAAGTCCGTCAAACACACGAAAGTGAAACAATCGGCCAAACGAACCAGCGGTCTGTCTATTATTGATGGTGGACTCGAGCCTCAAAGGACTGGGGAGTAACTTTCGATTATATGAATGATCAACGAAAGTAGTCCCTGATATGGGGTAAGTAGACCCAAAAATGTTTTTGGTGGCTTCACTCACAATTCGTCAAATTCGACGTAAGGAACTCGAACTCATTGAAGAAAGGATATGAGAACGTGTCCGAGACCGTAACTACGCCGTTGTGCGTCGATGTCACTTCCCCCGTCGTGTTTTGCTGGACCCTCTGTAGCATAATCCAGACATCAGATATTATCAGGTACAAGAGGCCGTTCTCGAGTCGTACCTGTACAGTAGCGTTTTGCTTGTAATCCTGGGTATTCGAGTAGGAGAGGCGTTGGTTGAAAACAACATGGTTAATCTCCCCACTGCCGGATACAACATCGGCCTCGATATGAACGCTCCTGGTGGCCATAACTGTAACGTCAAGATCCCCCACCTCTCGAACAGTTCCAGTAGTTGTTGTTTCTGGGAACATCTCGACTTCATAAAGTGTGATATTTCCCGTGGTCGGGTCTGAGGAAGAGGGGTCGGTGATCACCTGAAGATTCCCCGATACGAACCAGTTCTGATTGATGGTATGGTTGGACTCTGCCGAGATGACATCGATTGTGAAGTTGTGAGGGCTTCCGTCTGTAAGGATGGGGACAAATGGTGTCACATCCAAGAAATAGGTGGGGAGTTCGAGTGCACCGTAGGCTGAGATAGGTCTAAAGCCAGATTAACGGAGTACTCAACGGACACCGAGGTGCTTACCTCCATAGCGGGGGTGCAATACCACCAGTAAATATCACGGCATACGGGAACACGACGCCAGCAACTCGTCCGTCAATGAGCAGTCGGACTTCTCGGAATGGGCCGTCAGGGTTGGTAGTGCCCGGAGGTAGTTGATCTGAGAATTCATTGGCAATGTTGGTGTACTGTAGGTGACAATCGGAGTCCATGTTGGCGTACTTCAAGTGTCTAGAGTCTTTACTCACCCAAAACTCTTCCTGAGCATTACCAGACGCAAATAGCTCGGCATATACTTGCACCGTATTCCGAGGGAAGGTCACGTTGAGCTGAAAATTTTCGTTGTGAATGATCTTTCAACAGAAACGAAGGAAGGACTCAGGCTTACCGAGAATGACGGAGGAACTGAAGCATCGTTTCCAGTGTCGTTCGCAAAGGTCGATAAAGGTAATATGAGGTCTGCGCTCTTGGCAGGAGGAGCGGTGGGACCAGAGGCATAGTAAGTGGCGTGTAGTGTTGCTGGAACAGAAGATCAGTGTTAATGACCAGGTGGAGTCTACGTGATACCCACTGGAATACACCCCATCTAGGCCCTCCTGTATGAGATTGTCCAATTGAAGGATAAATGTACCTGGTTCGGCGAAGAGAGGCATGTATTGCGAGACGTCTTTGATGTATGTCCATATGATACCGTCTCCCCGAGTAGGCTCCGGAGTCGAAGTGCGCCAAACTACGAGAGGTGAGTGCGCCGAAACATTTCTTCGGGACGAGTGGCCTTACTCTCGGTATTCTGAAAAGTGAAGATGCCGAGACGGTCAAACTGCGTCCCATTCGAGGTGACTGTGAAGTTGAGGGTTATTGCAGCCCATGACCCCGGTGCCCCGCAGTCTGTGGGAGGGCTGTGGGAGCGTTGAAACGGTGATACTGAAATCGTATCCGACGCAGCAACTCACTTCAACTGAACGACTTCAGCACTATTACAGGCGCGATCAGCACCCTGGTACCCAGATGTATGTCTCATTGTCCATCATACCTTCCGAATGAAAAGGCAAAATCTCTCCTAAGCAGGTCGTGAGATCGTCATTCATGGCTGTAGTGCGAGATACTGACTGAAGAACTTGAACGGTGCATTGTTTGGCGTCTTGGGGGACGACAGGTGGTTGAGCTACCTGGAAGTTGACAAGTCTTGCGCCCCAGCACACCGATGCAAGAGCCAGCTGAGCGAAGAGTAAGCCTTTGAGAACCATGAGAAGATGAGAGGAACAAGATGTCCTGGGTACCGTAACCGTGAGGGAACCGGATACATGCTTCCTAGAGAAGATTCCCGTGAAACATGTGAGCTGAAGGATGTGCGGATGGGAATTAATATCCTGGAATTTTGATCGATTTCGTGCAGCTCGATATTATAGCGGCAGGAAGGTGTACAATATGTTTGACAGACATTACGACTGCGATGAACGCACTGAGCAGGACTAAGCGAACCAGGTTGCAGGTATTTCCGAGCAAGTTCTATTATACGTAATCACACGTGGTCATCATAACCACCCACCACCAGCACGTTCACTTGTAAGCCCTCTTCGACCATTTTTCTTAATCCCGTCTCTTCTGCGAATTCCATGGCGGTAAGTGGTCGTCTACAAAATTACTTGGATTCATCTCAAGTGCCGACAGGAAGATGAAACGCCCTTGGAACTAGTCAACAAGGCCTACCAAAAGCTATCCGATGCTGAGCTGCAGCTGTTTCTAAAAGTACGAAACCTTCCAGCGTCAGGAACTCATTTCGAACTTGCTTCACGACTAGCGAATCATGACCTTCACGCTTATCATTTCCCCAATACACCCAACTTTTCTCTTTCATCCGGTGCGGACCAGTCGTTCTCGGGACGGCAACACCAGCAACGGCAACCACACACTCCTGACCTACCCATCGAGCTTATCGCCGTCATTCTCGACCACCTCGGCGATTGGGAGCTAACAAGAGCATTAGATGTCCCTACAGCCATTCCCCAGCCTTCGGAATGGTCCAGAGCCTCGCCTGTAGATCTCGCAATGATCACAGGCAATGTTACCCTCATCCGCGCTGCAGACCCCGTAACGAACCCACCAACTAAAATCGGGGCAGAAGTCGCCTTACGCTTTGGCTATGTTAATGTCCTCGAGTTTTTCCTTACCCACCACCACCACATATTCCTCTCACTCTTCCAAGGGGACCTCATTCCTATCCGCGCCTCACGCCATGGTCGGACTACAATCCTGTCATGGTGGAAACATGGGTTTGAACAACATACCGACCGAGTCCCTCGTCCGAAATCCGGTTCCATTGCAGACGCTATCGATAGTGCGTCTCGGAATGGTCAGATTGCTTCTTTAGATTGGTGGTTGAGTTGCGGCCATCCATTGGAGTACACCGAGGCGGCCTTGGAGTATGCGAGTGCCAAGAACCAGATTGCGGTGTTAGAATGGTGGAAACATCAGCATAAAACGATAGGACTACCATTGAAGATTGGCCGTGTCATGGACATGGCGAGTACTGCTGGGCATGTCGAGGTTTTGGAATGGTGGGCCACTTCTCAATTGGAGTTCAAGTACGACCGGCATGCACTGCAGCACGCCAGTTGTCACGGGAAGGTCGAGGTTTTGCAGTGGTGGCTGGGAAGTGGGTTGCAGTTGATCTTCGATCAAGATGCGTTAACGGGAGCGACCCGTCACAACAGGGCCGAAGTGCTCGAATGGTGGGACAGGACACTGCTACCAATACAATACCGGATGTGTGACATAGAAGAAGCTTTGGAGGATGCTATTGGTGGAGGCGAGGCTACGCGACGTTGGTGGAAGAAGAAGGGAGTGGATTTCAACGCGAACGATAAGGAATGGATGAAGTTGCAGTATTTGAACCCGATTTGAACTCTTCATACTCATTGTTATTACCTGGAATTCCTTCATTGCTCTCATATTCACGCATTCTTCTCTCATCCATGTATTTAGATTAGGCACGCATATTTCAGCTTTGGTAGAAACTAATTGAATAAATATACTCGATCAGGAATAAGACTGTGTATCTGCGAACATCCCCAACCTTTCTCGCAAAAGTAAAAGCTCCTAGAACTGATGGCTGAACACATCGTCGTCCGTCGTTGCCTTCGACCTGACATTTGCTTCCCGCCTCTCCTCCTCGTTTGCAGCTCTTTGGGTAGGATTAGGACCGTATAATCCGCCTTCCGGATCTTCTGGGAATTGGGTCGCATCACCAGTGGAGTCCATGCTTGTCGTCATCGAGGATCTGCTCTTTCTTCTCTTTGACTTCTTCCGTGGCTGTTGCTCGGAAAGACTATACGCATCCTCGGTCCTTGCCCACCTGTCCTTCTTCTCCTTCTTCTTTTTGCTCTTCCTTGAACCTGATCCGGAAACGACAGCATCGTCAAAGTTAGCGGGATAGTGCCAGCGTCCGGAGGAAGTCGAGTTGTTAGGTTGGTTGTAATACTGCTCGTCCTCCTCCCGCCATAACGGATCATTAGGTCCACGGGGAGGTCGGCCGTCTTCCGAGGAGATACTGTGGCTGGAACTTCCGACCTGTCCCTCTTCCAAAGGTCGGCCGTCGAGTGTTGAGTTAGGAAGACGATCCTTGTACCGATTCGCCCATTGCGACTTGCGCTCCTTACGACGAATTTCGCTGGTATCAACCAATCCCCACTTTTGGGCCCACTTGGGGGTGCGAGCGTGCGTCTTGTTGTTTCGAATGTTCTGTACACATAGGAGAAGAACATGAGATAATGAGCAAGAGCGATCGTCGGGATGAACGAGGGTCATGTACCTGAATGTAGAAATTATGGCCATGGCCTGGGGGAATAATCAATACTGGGTCGACGGATGGGCCTACGTGGACCATTACGCACCTGGAATATATCCACAGATAGTCAATACTATGTTGATCCAGAAATCTTTACCAAATCCAAACCTCGCCGCAACAGCTAGGAGTCAACAGATGAGGAAATGAATAGAAGCAGATGGGTTAGGATACCGACCGAGAGGGGGGAACAGCGTTCCCATGATGAATAGTAGAACTGCATAACCATGATGACGCCTAAAAGTAGTGGTCAGTAATGAGTTCAGCGTACTACGGGGTCGAGTGAAATGAATCGAAAAGATACGAGGCCCAGGACTGGAGCTACGACGAGAACGGAGATGCTCGTGGATCTAAGAGGCAGATAACTTGCCTGGGCGTAGTGTCAATCTTGGAGGGTATATAGTGAGATGGGGGACTGCTCATGATGGTGGAGTAAATTGAAGGAGGGTGCTCATTGACTTGGCGGGGAGAGATGAAGAGCGAAGTCACTGGTCAGTGCTGAATATGAATAGGAATCGTAACACTGCCAACCGCTCTGTAATATCTGACCACGTGCCCCACATTTCCAAATGCGATCAGTGGTCCTTCAACCACAACCATACAGTTCAGCGGGTAGAACGACCCATAGAACCTACCATTGGACCTCTCTTATCCTCATAGCTCATTTCTTCTACTAATCGAACTTCTTGTCTTCCTTTCTTGTCACCGCCTATCTTGGGTGGTGCGTCTGTACTACCTCACGTTTCTCACTTGGCTATTGACCGCTCTGTACAGTCCATTCCGACATGGACCAGGAAGAGCCATTGTTGAATCTCTCAGATGTCGTGCACGACGATACAATCGACTCTGATGATGATCAAGATGCCGCATATACATCACCAACCACTGAACCCGCGCCCGACACGCGCTCTAGTCTCGAACACGATCCTGCCACCCCCCCTTTATCAGACCTTTATACAGGTCCACCTGCATCTTCAAGTAAATCGATCCAGTCATCTGATATGTCTCCTTCAGAGCTCCTCGAGCGCGAGATAGCGAGCATCATCGGCCAGAACTCGCCAGTGGACACTGAATCGGCTGCAGCATTGTCGGCCGCTGCGCAACAGCGGCAAGGCATACAGGAGTCTGGGCAAGACGGAGAAGAGAGTGGTTTAGGTGGCAGAGCAGAGAGTTTGGGGAGCTACCTCAACAGCATAGCCGTTGTGCTACAGGCTGCCCAGAATTCCACTCCAGAAGGACGTGAAGCCGCCTTGGAATTGATGCAATTGGCAAACAAAGACATTCCCCACCGGGGAGAACCAACCTCAGACAAGACTACCCGCACGGCTCCCGCTTTTCATTCCCTCACAGCTCCAGATACGACTCCAGAACCACCTCGGAAGAAGAGACGACGCGATTCATCCAGCAAAGAAGACGATCCGTCCCACTACCTTTCTCCTGACGATAGCCGTACCCCTCGGGAACGTCAGCCGGCACCCACAACCGCTTCCCGTCCTGCCGGAGACAAAGTTTCACCCTCGAATCCACCCAGCGAGTTCCCAGATATCAGTGACATTCTGAACCAGCTTTCTGCTCAATTTGGAGATCGAGGCGCTACTTCAACGGCCGCCGGGACTCGTACTCCAGCTACGAGCGGGCCAAGTGACCCGAATCTCAATAACAACTCGCCACCCGTTCTAGTTCCTTCAAATCGTAGCACGGTACCGAATACGCCTTCGACATCAACAGCAACAACTGCACTCCTAAACAAGAAGGGCAAACGTTCACGAGACAAGGAGAAAACAAGCAGTACCCTCTCAGCTCATACATGCGATCAGAGTGAATGCGGGAAGTCGTTCACTCGTCGGAGCGATCTTATACGGCACATGCGGATACACACCGGAGAAAGACCTTTTGTGTGTAGTCACGACGGATGTGGAAAGACGTTTATCCAGGTACGGTAGACTCTACAAGTTTCTCGTCGGTATACTAACCTCCGTACTAGAGGTCGGCACTGCACGTACACGCAAGAGTACATACAGGCGAAAAACCTCACTGTTGTGAATATCCTGCGTGTGGTAAGATGTTTGGCGACTCGAGTAGTCTTGCCCGCCACAGGCGTACACACACGGGGAAAAGGCCGTACAAGTGCGAGGATCCGCGGTGCGAAAAGACATTCACTCGCCGGACGACGTTGACACAACATATGCGGACACACGATCCTCACTGGGAACCAGATCCGAATTTGTGCGTCTCTAATTTTAACGTTAGCGCTCGGTATTATTAACCATTTCATACAGGAAGTATAGTTTCAAAGGCAAGAAACGGAGGTCTGACGATGAAGATGACCCGCTGGCGGAGTCTATACTTTCATCCATATTCAATCCTCCTTCGGCACCTTCACATGACGAATCCTTGGAAGTCCGGGTAGCTAGCATTAGCGCTGAGCTCGCCGCTGCTATCGCGCAGGCTCAGCAACGAGTATACGACGATGACGACCAGGAAGATGATGAGGATGACGAGTTGGATGGTAGCAACGAGTCCGAGTATGAACAGGAGATGGTGGGCCGCGATACGATCGGGCCGAATACGAGCGGTATCAGAGGACTGGGGCAGGACAGTACGAAGCAGCTAACCAGCAAACCGACGTGACATATGTACTCAGCTCACTGTATACACGAGCCCAGAGCTAGCTCGACGATGCTTAATATTGTGTACTAATATCGAGACGCTCAGTCACATCTTGAACCTGGTCTTCCCTCCCAGGTACCCCAACTTCGACCCTACAACTGGCTTTTTGCGGCCCGATGCGGCACGATGTTTAGAAACGAAGTCCTGCTTTGGCTGTCCGACACCTGCCTAGATTCCATTCGATGAACTCGATATGGACGTTCAACTCAACTATTACGAGTTTCACGTGATTCTGGTCCTTTTGAACGGGGCTCGGCGGGCCGGTGGTTATGGACGGAAGGAACTCCTTTGCAATTTCGAAATCCGATTTGTTTTCGTAACGTTCTTCACCCACAACTTGTTCCTAGTAACCCCCATTTACGTCGACAATGTCAAATGAAGACCCCCCAAGCACTGACCTTATCACCCTCACTCGGTACAGTGTCCTTCATGCTACCCCGAGGAGTTCTTTCTGAACAATGGTGCATCATACTACAGTCATGTTCTCCATGATCAACTTCGATTGGGTCCTGCAGCTACCGGAGACCTCACTTTGCTGCTTACCGCAATTCAGGTCACTTCTAAGTTCATCGCCACCAACGTTAGGAAAGCCCGTCTCATCAATCTGTAAGTCCTTAACCGCATCGCATATAGCTCGATCTCACGCGATCCCTATCGCTAGTGTCGGCCTCGCAGGAGAGACGAACGTCCAGGGCGAAGAGCAGAAGAAGCTGGATGTCCTTTCGAATGATATCATGATCAATGCTCTGAGAGCGTCCGGAAAGACCGCCGTGCTTGTTTCGGAGGAGCTCGAGGAGGCTATTTTCATCGAGGAGAAGAACAAGGGCAAATACTGCGTCGTGTTCGATCCTCTGGATGGTAGCAGCAACATCGATGCTGGGGTCAACATTGGGACCATTTTTGGTATCTACAAGATTGTACGCGTGCCTCCATTCATCCGACTTGCAACTGGCGTTTGACCGTGATCTTCCCTGTAGAGGCCGGACTCCCCTGGAACGATTGAAGACGTGTTAAGGCCAGGAAGTGAGATGGTCGCTGCTGGGTATACCATGTAAGTGTATCTTCGGACCTCGGTTCCGACGGGATTCTGGACGTCCTTCTCACTCTATACCAGGTACGGGTCTTCGGCAAACTTGGTGTTCTCAACTGGCCAGGGAGTAAACGGATACACCCTCGATCCCGCTCTTGGTGAATTCATCCTCACCCATCCTGACGTACGCAACTTGCTCTTCTCCGCCCCTACACCTGGATCTACACATACTGACACGCACTGCGTCTTAGATCCGGATACCAACTCGCGGCAAGATCTACTCATTCAATGAGGGCAATTCGCTGTACTTCCACCCACCCGTGGTCAACTACTTGAAGACAATTAAGTACCCCGCGAACGGCAAGCCCTACAGCGCTCGGTACATCGGATCCATGGTCGCCGATGTTCACCGTACCCTTCTGTATGGTGGTATTTTTGGATACCCCGATGACAAGAAGAGCAAAAGCGGGAAATTGAGGCTCTTATATGAGGCGTTCCCCATGGCTTACTTGACTGAGCAGGTTGGCGTGCTTCTCGCCCGTTTGACTGGTATAAGATTGACAAGATTGACTGATACTACAATTTGAATAGGCCGGTGGTGTGGCAACGACTGGCAAGAAGCGTATCTTGGATATCGTTCCAACAGCTATACATGAACGGTGCCCTGTATTCCTAGGTTCACGGGACGACGTTCAAGACTTGATCAAATTCTACCAAGAAGATGCTTCCGCCTAGACAGTGAAACGCTCATGGAAACTGGAGGTCAATCGTGCAGTATTATAGTCATGTAAAGTAGCAGAAATCAGTGCCAATCCTTCTCTTGTGACTGCAGTGAAGACCCAGCAGGGTCCTTCATTTATTACGGCGCTATCGGGCATAACAATCAAAATTCATTTCTCGGCCACATGACCATTTCACAGCCATCCATCGACCTACCATTACCGTCCAGGCCCTGCGAAACATGTCATTCCGAATAAAGCTGCCTCCGACCAGAACGATGTTCGATGTGAGAACCTTATTCAATCCCAAGCTCGCTCGATTCTACATATCTCACAACACGTTTTCTACTAGGATTTCACTGAAACAACAACTTCACGTCGTAAAGTTACAGTCTCGAAAAGAGCTGTTCTCTCGTCCGATGATGAAGAGGAGACGGGAGCGCCGTCATCACCACCACCTACGAAACGACAGCGTTTGAATGAAGAGGATTCATACCAAAATGATTTCGTGAATGTAGATGAGGACGAGGACCAAAGTGACCGTGACGGATATGACGAAGACATTAGACCGTCTACAAAGTCGAAGCGACGAATCGCAAAGCCAAAGAGGTACGAACAAGAAGAAGAGGAACGACCGCCCGCTCCGTCGACTTCAAAACCGACAACGACGAAGAACAAACGCAAGAAGTCGAAGAAAGCAGATCTCTCCGACGAAGATACGGATGACCAGTTTGACCCGGATGCAGATGATCTGGCGCAGGATTTGGGAACGTTGGACGATGATGATGACGACGACTTTGAGGACGAGCCTAAGCGTGCAAAGTCAAAGGCGAAAGGTGGTTCTACTACGAGAGGCCCAAAAGGGAAAGGAAAGGAATCATCCAGGAAGGCGAAACCGACGAGACCTTCATTGAACGCCTCGTCTAGCCCACTCGTAGACGTCGTCGACGAACAATCCTATCCATCTCCGAATGTGCCCGCACCCTCTACCTCACAACCAAAGGAGAGCAGTTCACCGCCGCAGAAGAAACGAAAGCTTCCCAACATCAAGAAGAATAAACCCAACGCGACTGGTACGCCCGTTCCACCCGTGAAGAAACCAACACTGTCAGTGGCGGTCAAGGGCACAGAGGAGGCGGACATCACAAAGACTTTAGGACTCAAAGCTGTACCTCCACCTGCTAGTGCGGACCTGGATTTGCGAAATAACAATGTTTACGCGGAGTTGTTCAACAGGGTACGTTCGTATGGGCTCTTGTGTGGTCTGGAATCTGACGACAGCCCTTCGCTTGACAGCCTGGCGCGTCGAACATACGCGCCGGTGTCAACAGACGGGAGAAAGAGGAGCAAAGGCGTAGGGAGTTGGATAAGATGCGAGATGAGGCTCGAGTGAAGAGATCAGCGGAAGGCGTGAGTTCGTACCCTTGTTGCGTTCGTTCTACGTACTGACCCCTACTAGCGAGATAACTTCGCCCTCCAGGCTCAGATGGATAAAATCTTACGGTTTGAGGAGAGGCTTAAAAAGAGTAACAGTCCGGCGTTGTACCCGAACATCCTCGGTGCCAAGATGCGGGAGATGTACGATGCAGAGAAGAAACGTCGAGCACGAGAGCCATCCAGGAATGGACCTACGAGGCCAGGACAGGATCTTGAGGAGGGGGAGATGGCGTAGTTTTGCGAGGCGTAGTAACACCTGTGTCTTGCTTGCTTTCGTTCTTTCTTGTGATTTGTCAATCTAGACAAATGTATAGCTCTATCCGTAGGAATTGTTGATACAAAATGAGAGTATTAATGTAAAGAAGGCACGATCCACGATAAAAGTGTGATATGTACACCAAGCAATATATTCAAAGTTCGTCAACGAAAACAAAAAACTAGAAAAGTAGATCGTTAGATACTCTTGCAAATGGAGCACTCAAAGTCAATGCGATCATGGAACAGTGCAGCTATAATATAGGCGGTTAGATGATGCCTGATGGTGAACTCGTAAACAACGTACGCAGGACTATTAAGGCGGCCAGGAATGCCACAACAATAAGGTAGACAATCGAATACTTGATAACCTTGAATGCAAGTGTGAGTACGGAGAGGCGACCTTTGAAGAGAACGGGTGACTTACATTCCATCTCCTGGTCCTCTTTTGCTTCGTCGAGAACAGGGGTGCACGGATCTGCTTAGAGGGTCGAAGCCAGACTGCAAGCCACAAGTTAGCGGATCATTCGCACGCTTCAAACGCTTGAGGACTTACACAACATGGTCGAGTGGATACGGTTGAAGAACGGAATGAGGATCGGCGGTGTCAAGATAATGAGCAGGATGTGGGCGAGGATGAAGTCCGAACTCCACAAAGACATCTCCACGATCTTGACGATGAATTCACGAGCGGGCTGCGACATGGCGGAGTTGCCGAGGCCCCTTCCGTACCATTTACCTGTCCACCAAGCTCGGTTGGTTTCGTCGTGCTTGTATTCACGAGTCAAGAACACGGAGATCAGAATCTTGTGGATCGCCCGCTGAATCGCCACGATACAGATAACACCGAGTACGGCGTGGCTCACGTCCCACAATTCCAAGTACCACTGTGATTGGATGCAAAAGAATTAGTGGAAAGCAAACTCGCGGACGAAGAAGCACGTACGAAGAACTCGAAGAATGCGACCAGACCAATAAGCGCAGCCGTATGTGCGATGGCAGCCATGACGGAGCCAAACTTCACCCACGATTCCAGCATAGGTCCAAGGAACAGCGAGATGAAGAACAGGGTCATAAGGACAGCTGCATTCCACACGATCGGTCCGACAGCTATGATAGCAATCCGAATCAGAGCACTTGGGCCGTTGTTGATCTGGTTAACAGCCGTGCCGGACTTTCCAGCCTTGTCGGGAAACGACTTGACGAACATGTAAGCGTTGATAAAGATGATGGCAACGCAAATGGGCCAGATGACCTCGGAGATGATGACGGCCTTCCAGCCAGCACGAGGAACGTCTCCAGAGAGCTTTTCCGACGGGTGACCCAATTTCTTCTTCTTGTAACCTGTAATCATCGTTCGGGAAAGTCGGCAGTATCCGTACCAACTGCTAGCCTTTGTGCGAGAGTTACCGCGCGACATCCAGCGGAGGAATTCACGGTAATCAATGATGAAATCCGCGAATGAGAACTGGTGCGGGTTGAAGACGAACGGCGCAATGCACAAGGCGAGAATGGAAGCCCAGAAGTAGATCAAATGGGGGATCCAAAGGGTCAAGCTGGCGTACAATAGCAAGAGGAGGTTCCTCATGCCAAGGTAGATACTGGGTCCGGCGAAACGAGAGTACAGGGTGCTGAAGTTGAGACGAGTTGTGGCGAAACCACGTCCCGTAGCGATGTATCGGGCACCACCGAAAGTCAAGTTGCTCAAAATGGACTGGGAGTAGATCTGTGTGGAGAACACCTCGAATATAGGAGAGAGGGAGAGGAAATGCTTGGCCAAACGAAGCAAGGCCTTGCCGGTCCCGCGCTCAACGAGTTCTGAAAATGAAACAAACTGTTAGAAGAGTGAAAACGTTGTGTTCGGAAGATGACATTACCTTGAAGGAACAGAGGCAAGAAGGCAATGAAGAAGACCAAGAAGATGGAGATGATGCAGCGCCTGATCCACTCGAACACAGGGAGCAAGTTGTAGCATCCTGGTTGTCCGCCGAGAACGTTGCCTTGAGAGTCCAATCTGCAAACGAGGAGCTGACTGTTGAGTGTTCCCAGGTATACAACTGGATGACCGTCAGTACAGGAGATGAGAGAGGCCGCAAGTAGACACTCACGAGTAAGCATGAAAATCTGGATAGAATAGATAACGAGAATGTTGTTAACGTGGAAACCGGGATGACCATAGTAGAAAGTCAAAAAACGGTCAATCGGCAGTTGGGTACCAAGGTAGTAGTACTCTCGACTGAGCATTTGTTCACCCATACCAGTTCCGATCTTCGTCTGGAAGTTGAGAATGGTTCCGAAACCCAGGTCACGACCTTTACCACACTGGTAGTACTCCGAGTGCTTGATACGTCCACCACGTCCGAAGGCGTTCATACCGGCGAAGATATCCTCATTCAGATGGAGACCCTTCTGAGCCTTGGAGACACCACCACGGGTACACATGAAGGTAGCGTTCAAGAAATCCGGATGTCCGTAATGCAGCTTTCCTCCGATCCAGGCCAAGGCACGAGCCGTCATGGTACCGAATGTCTGTTCCTTTCCTGCTGCAATATCACCAAGCACACCAATGTTCTCGGAGAAGATGTATTCTCGGGTACCGATGATCGCGACGGGTGACTTGTTGAATTCCTTGTGTCCCCACTGAGCGTAGGGGCTCTGGCCGGAAACCGAGTATTCCTCGAATTCTCCAAGGATGTTTCGGATCTTCAAACATTCCTCGAGGTAGTTGTCCTGGTTAGCGTCGATGAGCTGGAGGTACTCCCCACGGTAGAAAACGATGGCGTGATTCTGGTTGTCCGACTTGCCGTCACCAAGAATAGGGTTACCAGGAAGCTCAATGCGGAACTTGGGCTTTCGCTTCCCAGTGGCCTCGTCAATCTCGGAGTGACCGTCGATGAGTGTCGAAAACAACCTCGCCTCGCCTCCTTTGGGACCGGGTTCTTCGTCGAGGTACGCAATCTGAAGATCAGGATACGCGCGGAGCAAGAACTCGGCATTCTCAATCTCCTCCTTGTTGAATTTGGCGTACCGTTGCATGGAGACCGCAAACTTGAACTTCCGCCTGGACATCTTCTCAAGCTCGCGTTCCAGCCGCTCAGTGTTTCCACCAAAGGCGTGCACGATGTCGGGGTTCTCGACCCGATAGAGGAGCTTGATGGCCTTGGAATAGTTCATCATGCCGGAGACGGTACGGTACAGTGTCTGTGCTCGGAGCGAGGCCCAAATCCTGGTTCGAAGAGTGTACTCGGGAGACGAAGTCTTGAAACCAATGCAATAGAATGGCAGATCATCGGTCTTGGTGCCAGCCTTCTCGTTCGTGACTTCACCATCCATCTCCTCAGCAAGGATTTTAGTGTCCTTGACGAAGTTGTCCCATTCGACCGGATGCAATTGCTTCAGGTACTCTAATAACGTGACACGCGTATTCTGGTCCTCTTCTCTGATGATCTCTCGCAGACTGAGCAAGATCTTCTCAGAGTAGTGTGGGACAAGAACCGTGAACGTGGGCATGGCGTCGACAGGTAGGGGTTCAGGGATGGCGGTGGCGAGGGAGGATGCGAAGAAAGAGATTCGGCGCTCAGCCTCACCTCCTTCGGGGAAGAAGTTGTTCTTGTGCCCTTGACCTTGCTGGTTGGTGAAGAAAGGAGGCGCTCGCAGGGTGCGACGACCGTCAGGTCCATCAACCTGATGATAGAGGAGGCGCTGAACATGGTCAATGGAGAGCAGATGTTCACGGTACATGGAGATGATGACGGCATTCCATATTTGGGAGACGAGAACCTAAAGGACCACACTGTGGTCAGAGAAGGGTCGATATAGCTGCAGGAATTACTGACCTTGGGCTTGTACTTGACTTCCATCTCACTGGTGGAAAGCAACTTCGCGTAGATTCGCTTGGGCAATCGGGTGTAGATTTCCGTCCATGGCGTCCAAATGCTCAAACCCAAACCGAAGCTCCTTCCAATACTGAACACGACGATCCAGATGATGTACCACAAGTATGTGTCCAAGAAGAACAGGATCAGATCCATCACATACATGATGGCCAGTGTGAACGGAACTTGGTTGGAACAGAGGGCGTTTCCAAAGATCCTGTCGTTGCACCCCTGAACCTTGGTTCGGGCCATGACAGCGATGGGAGAAGAGAAGGAGGATGCCAGGAAGAAATAAGATTCGACGAACTTGCAGCTGAAAATGAGGATCCAGAGGAAGATCGATGCAGTTCTGGCGCTACGAGTCAGGGAGGGATAGGACGCTGTGAAGGTTTGGGAGGCCATGTACTTCCGGGACTTGCCAGCAACACGGTCTCCGAACATCCTACCAGAGGGTATGATGGCGAAACATATGGTTGCGACGACCGAAACGAAGAACTGGCAAATACCAATGATGAGAGGGACCTGGTTGAGGTTGGGCCGATCGTCAACCATGGCGATGTAAAAGGTGGGTCCGGCGGTAAGAGCAAGAATGATAAGGAGGAAGATGAATCGGGTGGTCAAATGCGATGCGTTGTTCCAGGTGGTAGGGATGTAGCTAAATTCGGCGAGAGTGGCTGCCAACATGATACCAGTTGATACAGCTCCACCAAGCGCGGTGGCGGACCAGGTCATCTGCGGAGAGGGATGGATTTTGGTCCGGGGAGCGTAAACCTTGGGGGAGTTGAAAGCGGTGTAGAAATAGTACACGGATACGTGTAAGATCCAAATTCGATTGAAGTTGACCAAAAGATGGGCAAGGGAGCGCTTCTCAAAGTACGTTTTGAAAAATACTTTGTTCCAATCGACTCGACTGAGCTTCATGTATCGTTGAGGAGGAGACACATCAACCAAACGGCGCTGCGAGAGAATGAGTTGAATGAAAATTGAAAACCGGGAAGGCGAGACAACGTACATTATCGTTGAGTACGATCCGGGCCAGCCCCTCCGGATACCAAAAGAGTTGGTTAATGTCATCGTAACCAATGATCTCGTCATGGTCTTTCTCCTTTCGGACAAACTTGCCGTCCTGAACCTCGTAGCCCTGGTCCCGCATGAACCTGTATATCGGTTTGATTATGGTGTTCATGTAGGTGCCCTCGGGAATCGGGTCCACGCGGTTCTGGCATTCGGGGCTGCGGTAGTAGTCGTCGGCGCATTTGAAGATGAAGCAGAGACACTCTGGCGTGAAGCGAACGTTGCCGGCCTCTCCCCAGCAGAGCAGGTAGAGGGCAATCTGTCGTAGACGGTCATACTGGGACATGTTGTTCATGGCGTTTCTCCAACGGTTGAGAGCAGAGTCCAGAGACTTGCTTCCTCCTGAACCTTTGACCGATTTCAGGCGCTGAAGACCAGGATTCTGGGACTGGCCAACGGCATCGTCGAGGTTGAGCTGGGCCGCAAAGTACCACTTGCGATAGTTTGCATGTTGGCCGCCAATGTAGTCGGCGTGTAGAGTGAGAAGAGCCTGGTTGGGAGTCATGCGCGAGGCTCTAGAGTCGAGCAGGTGCATAGTAAAGTCGAACTGCCGAGCGTTGGTGGTGAGGATAAGACTGGAGTGACGGGGGGAAACTTACCATATTGCGCATGGAGTCCCTCTGGAAACCAAACTTTTGTTGAAGGTCAATGAATACGTCCTCAATCTCTTCCGTCGACATCGGTATTTGGCGATCCTGCGACCACGCAGGATAAGGTTCATTGGACCCAACGCCAGGGTCGGCGAAGGGGGAGACTTCTGGAAAACTGGAATGTGAATCGACCGAAGACGCATACCGGCTAACATCGTGTTGAGAGCCTGCAAAAAAAAGGAAGAAATTGAGCCATGCACACTGGAATGATAAGGACTAGTCAAACTTACCGCCCTGGTCATAGTAGCCTGGTGCTCCAGCTAAACGAGTGGTACTGGAGTTGTAGGCACCATATGGATCTGTAGTAGCAACCTCTGGCTCGCCATAGTCCCGCCGTGGCTGCTGTTGAGGATTTGAAGGGTGTGCTGCTGACGAGGGGGGGCATTTCCAAAGGGGTTTTGTTGAGTCCTAGGGTCATGAGGACCGCCGTACGGGCGAGCGGCCATTAAAGAGGGAAAGAAGGACGAAAAGTAGAAGGAAAAGGGAGTTGGAGATTAAAAGAATGGAATTTGCGTCGAGCGACCTTGCAAATTTGCCCAGACGGTCTCTTGAGGGAGTTGTTGGGGAAAACAGGTTGAGCTGGCCAGCGATTTGATTCCACTCCATCGTGGGAACATAGTCACGTGTATATCCGGAGGTTGCACTGTCTCCGGCCGGTGTTGCTTGGGCAAAGCCCCTCATTTGTCCGATACCTCCCACGGTTGTGATGCTGCCATCATGCATCCAACCGACTGGGACACGAACCAGGACGCGTTCAAGTTCACGTCCTCGATAAAATACGTGCCAACTCTCGTGTCTCTGTCCATTCGCATCCTCTCTCAGTTTCCGGACCAGGTTTATCATCTTCCCTCTGGCTTTCACCTCGAGTATCATCCCAGTCCCGACCCTTCTCAGTTCGATATCCTCAGGGCCCTCATTCCCACCTACTCCTCCGAGTCCTTTTCTATACAAGACGTGCACCCTCAGTTATGGGCTACTCTTGCTCAACTGTATCCTGGTTCTCTTCCCTCTTCTTTCTCCACATATCCCTTGCCATTCTATGATCCCCATCTTCCGCTCATCCAGTCTATTCCGTCAACCGCCTCTTGCGCGTTCATCACCGTTCTTGAACTGCCCGGGTGCAAAGAGCTGAATGACGCCACTGTATCTCAGTTACGCTCGTTTCACACTCTTGTAGCTTTCGATGCGAGTGACACACCCCTCTCGAGCTTGGGAGTGCATCGATTGGTTGCCACCTGCCTATGGTCAACAGAGCATCCTGGCGCACCTGAGCGCCGAGGACCCTGGGGCCTAAGAATCTTGAGACTTCGCAATTGCCGTGGTGTTGATGATGCAGCCCTCAAGAGCATCTCTAAGTTGATGATGCTTTCTGTGGTCGGTAAGTACACTGTCATATTGATTTGTTCCGTCGATCGCTCAGCTTTCAACTCTAGATCTCAGGGGAACCTCGGTCACTAAGAACCTTATGAACCTTATGGGGAACTTGTGGGGAACTACAACCCCCTCTCGAATACTGTACCACCCCACTCCCTTGATGGAAAGTCTTTTAGTTTTGGAGAATATCGCTTCGCTATCCTCTTCCTCCTTCACGTATTGGGTTCATATCGACCGACTCTCCCGGACAAGACACAGGGAGAACTATTTGTCCTCTGGTGGATCTAATTATCCAACTCGACCCTCGGTCGGGGAGAGATCGCTGCAATCTCTCACCGAGTCGCCATCAGACGAGAGCTTAGGTGAACTTGACATCATGAATAAGGTTGCAGCGGCAGAAGTGCAGAAACTTGTGTCAAAGCAACAAGTGCTCCAATTCTACGCTTCTCCCTCATCCGGTCATCGCTCCACCCACAACCCGCCTGACAGAGGGTACTCTGCGCAGAGCTACTACTCGTCTTACCGAGAGAAGCCAGAATGGCCTTCTTTTGACGATTCGACACAAAAGCGCGATGAACTAATGCTCTATCGTCATCCACCCTCTCCGGACACCCTGACTTCAACAGCGATCCCGCATGTTGCCAAAAGGGATCGTGTAGGCGAGGTGAAAGCTGATTTGAACGTGGGTCACCAGAAGATGGCAGCAGCTTGTCACCAAGCAGAACTCATGGCGAAGCGAAGGCGCATCAGCGGTGAAGTGGTTAATCCAGTCTTCGGGGCTGGCACAGTTGTGAGTTCGTCCGTTGACGCCACACTTCCCGGTGTCAAAAGACTGCCCGGGCGTAATCCGTTTCGAAGAACTGACGAAGGTGGCGTTCCCGCACGCCAGGACGCTATCCGTGCTACAACCTCCCATTCCCAGCAGAAGGCAACCACCAGTCCGTCTGTGACAGGAATATCACCGCTAGGACGTTCTTCCCTCCACTCCGACGATAGCACTCCGGCTCATAACTCGAAACCGCTGAAACCCATATCCACCATACCCGTGCCACTACTGCCCCAAGAGGAACAAAGGAAGCTCAAACAAGCCGCGGTTAAAGAGGAGGCCTTGGCCAAGAAGAAGGCTAGTCGACGCTCTGTTCCTGGTTCTGGGGATTGCCAAGATCTCCGACAAATGTTGAAGCGGATGGGTTCGACAGAGAGCATGAAGGCGAAAAATAGTGCTGGGTCCTCCGTGACTGGTGGCAGAAGGACAACCGCGTCTAATAAGGGCAATGCTCGGTGACCGAGGTTGAATCCCTGATTTGTATCATAGTTTTGCTTCATCTGTTTGTGTACATTCATGGATGCTCGTAGAGTATATATTAATCATTTGTATATGTGCTGTCCTGACCTCTGCTACGCAGCTCCGGAATTTGAGCCGCGCGCCATGCCTTCCCGGGTGTATCGCCCATACATTTCGTAGGTGGCTTATCATCAAAAAGTGCCAGGGTCTGCGGCGCCAATACAGTCTCTGACTCTCTACCTCTTTCCTTTGAACCAGCACTACATGTCGTCTTTATCTTTGCATGGAAGCCACCAAGTAGCACGTTTTGCAACTCGTTCTGCGATCCGCTCAAACCAATTTTCAACCTTTTCGACATCAACTCCACCGCACCCAAAATTACCGCTATCATCCGTCACACCATGCCCACCCTCGCCTTCATCCGCTTCACACCCAATGAGGAAGAGTCCCTTCAGCACTTCAGCTTTAGCTCGATACCGCAGGAGCCCTAATTTCCGTGCATATGCGGACAGTCAGAAGCCCACTATCCCCCATCCAGAGGAAGAGGACGGAAGTTCCGAATACTACTCAACCATAAGCCCTGGAAACACATATCCCAAAGCTTCCTCCTTATCACGTCCCTATCGATTCCACATAGCCGCGAGCTATGCAGGAAAACCTGAAAGTGCCAGAGGAAACCAGAACATCCAAGTCCCAACATTTCCTCCCGAGAGCGTCATCGGGCGTTGGCGGGATCAAACACTGCTACGGAATAATGTTGCGAGGAAGAAACCATGGTTTTCTAAGGATGCTGGGGAGGACTTTTTCTTCATACAAGAGGTGCGTCCGCTATACATCCACCTGCCTGCAACGAGGAATTGACCTGGTTCATTGCCTGGGACGTCTTTTCCTCGACGCGTTCACTCGCTCCGAAATTAAGATGAGGAACGGTTCGGTCGGTATGCGTTTACTTCCTGTTGAAACGAGCCCCATGCTGACATCTCATTTCCCCTTCGCGTATAACAGGGTGTTGCCTTCGGCGTAGCTGATGGTGTTGGCGGTTGGGTGGACAGTGGTGTGGACCCTTCATTGTTTTCACAGTCGCTCATGTACCACGCACATCGTTATTGTCGGAACGCATGGGCAGGCGAACCGGAGGTCGATCCTACATTGGACTATGAAGAACGTGAACAGGTTGAAGGCTGGGAATTAACACCGTACGCCTGTCTCGACCTGGCTTATGGTGGTGTTTTGAGGGAGAAGTTTGTTGAAGCTGGTGAGGCACATCTAAACTTTGATTCCATCTGCAACAGTCTTTCTTAATCACCGTTTTCAAGGCTCGAGTACAGCATGTCTGCTCAGCCTCAACGCATCATCCGGACTGTTACGCTCCGCGAAGTAGGTCCATTCTGCCTCTCCGATGTACCTCCAACAGCTGATGGTTTGTCTAGCTTGGGGGACAGTGGGTTCCTCATCATTCGCTCCTCGAATGTTATCCACAAAAATCCGATCCAGTCGCACTACTTCAACTGCCCAAAGTAAGCATCTCGACCCCCTCTCAGTCCGCGTTCGACGTCTGACACTGCAATTATTCACAGACAACTCACTAAGCTTCCCGCAAAGCAAGCAAGGAAGTTCTCCCGAGCGTGTATAGACTCGCCTTCGGAAGCCGAGACGTATTCTGCCAAACTGAGGGACGGCGATATCGTCGTGGCGTATGTGCGTACATCATTTTGCTGTTCATTCATGACGAACATTCTTGACGATCTGTTATCAATAGACGGATGGTCTATCGGATAACGTTTTCCCGTCTGAAATGGTGACCATTTGTTCGCTAGTTGCGCGACAGGGTGGTTCGGAAGACGAGCAGGTACGGATGATGGCGGACAGAATGGTAGAGTTTGGGAGGCAGTCCATGATGAGTCGCGACAAACTCACTCCTTTCGAAAGTACGTCTCCACGAGGCCACATAGAAAATTATGGTAACACTTTGCGTTCCAATGATAGGAGAGGCGGCGAGGCAAGGGATGTTCTTCCGGGGTGGGGTAAGTACCTCTATCGTTGCGGTTCGCCTGTGTACTGATCCATCATTCACGTCCCCTCACGTCTATAGAAAGTTGATGAGTGCGTGTTTTTCTTATTCACGAGCGCATGATGCGAACTGACAGCGTGTCCCAGCGTAACGGTTATCGTCGCACTTGTTAGAGAGACACATTAATTACACTACGGATCTACCATACTAACTTCGTATCTTTATTCACATAACGGAACCAACGACTCACAGTCCTTGATCGTCCATAGTACCGTGCATGCAATGCCCATGTCCAATGACAAGTGTCGGTGCGAAATCGCCAACAGCCTAAAGCCATGACTGTTCGATGTTGGCCATTGTGACTGATGATCAAATCGAGTGGGAAGAAACCAGCGGCCAAAGACCGCCCTGAGAGAAGAACCGCGACCACCTGGCAGTTCCGGTCACTTCATTCCAGCCCGGGATATTATCTACGATTCATCACGTCCCCTCATCCCCCCTTTTGCTAGTCCTTCGCGGTGTTCTTAAGCCGATTGTAATTTCCCCATACGATTGCCCAATCTGCGGACAACGTTTCCTCCGCTGGCGTCCCAAATGCGTCCGGTTTGCTCGCCCATCGGACGGCATGTTGATAGCACTCCAAAGCACCCTGTTTGTCCTTTTGTTCCTTCAAGATACCGAGTAGATTCCACGCTTCGGTCGCGGCGCGATGCGCATCCCTGAGGAGGCTTGCCGCAGGACGGTTCAGGGCAGGAGATTTTGTATATGCCGGCGATAGGGAGGAGTTTGCAGTCTCCCCAGATTTCGGAGTCGTGCTAACAGCGAGCGCGAGCGCAACCCGCTCAGATGATTGTGCTGCTGTCGACAACCATTGAATGGGCACTGAAACCTTGTCCTTGAGAGCGTAAGACACCTCGGCTCGATGAATACAGAAAATGGAGGAACGATGAAGTAACGTCAAGGCGTGGAGTGCATGGGCTGGCGATACAGACGCCATTGACTCGGGATGACGGACTGAACGTGTAAGGTTGAACGCGCCTTCGTCGAGTGAGGCTGCTTCCTTGAGCCGCCCCGATTTCGCGTAGAAAGCGGAACAGGAGGCCAGGACGGAGAGAAGCGTTCGTTGAGCACTGGGAGAAGACGGCATTTCGGATTCCATGGTACCTGAAACAATTTCCTGGGCGTTCTGGGAAGAAGATGGTTTGCCCTGTAACATTGAAACACTCCGTCCCCACCAAGCCAAGGCAGACTCATGTTCTCCGATTCGGAAACACAAATCTCCCAGCTTTGTAGCAAGACGGCAAGACTCCTCTGTAAGCCTGGGCTGAGTTGCCCAAGCGCGTTCGTATTGTTCTTTGGCCACCAGCGACGATTCGGGGCCCATCCGTTCGAGAACAGACGCATGAAGCGCTAGGATGCGGGAAAGAGTCCATGGCTGCAACTTCCCTTCCGTGCTTTTCTGTTCAGCGATATCGACCGCAGTCCGAAGGCTATCTTCCGCTCGTACTAGTCGTGGGTCGATAATTTTGAGTCCTCTGGGGCCCAACAAACCGTCAGCATTTGAGCTGGCGTCGGTTCCTACGACAGCGGTGCTTTCTCCAACTCCCCAATTCAGAGCCATCCAGGCAGCTCGCACATTGTGTCGCCCCCGGAAGCCCAAACCAGGATCTGTACCTCCCTGTCCATCATCACCATTCCATTTCTCGGTATCCCGCTGCCATTCCCAAGCAATGACCTCGGGATCTTCTTCCCTATTTTTCAGTTCCACATTTTCCACCCAAGCATGTGTTGCTTCGAACGCGGCAGCGGTCGTGGAACCTAATACAACTAGGCCGATGAATGAGAATTTGATGAAGCGCCTGGCGACATTTAGAACGAAGACTGGGTGATGGGCGAAACTTTGCTGTATGGAATGGGTCTGGGGGTACGGTGCTTCTTCGGGCGTAGAAGACGATTTCGAGCGTAGGCGACGAGTCGTCGGTGTTAGGACAGACCTAGTGTTTGAGCGAAGGACTGGCCCCCGAGCTCTCCACATACTGGTCAGTGTGAAGTCTTGGCCTAGTCGCGCTTCTACGCCGCTCGGAAGATGCCGACAGGCATAATGTTTCTCACCTCCACCTCCACCTTGCCACCATCAGTCCTTCTGACTCTTTTTCGAATGATGAGCACCCTAAAATCCGGTAATTCTGCTCTTTTTTTTTGCCTGGCTGATGTTTGGCCCAGACGGGGATTCCTAAACCAGCAAGTATCCGTGCACGGACGATGTCGGGTATTCGCGTGCAGAGATTCGCTGACCCACGGATCTATATACGCTTCAGCCTACAGAATCGCGCAACCGGTGTTCTGTTACTCTCTTTTAGCAGTGGCCCGTGCTATCGCCTCTCAATACAACGCAAGACTGTGCGCCCAGATTCTTATAATTCTTGACACACGGAATACATATTTCGGGCAGATAATCTGCGGCGCGCTCTAACCTGGAGTTGGTGTAATGCATTCGGAATGTGCCACGCTATGGCATCGCCTCTCGCTTGTCTGCAACCGCGCTAGTACTCCTCTGTCCAGAATAACCCGTGTCGAGACTTCGCCGGGACCGTAGGAAAGTGGGTACACATAGCAAGATCAAGGTTCGTCTTTACCTCTTCTCCATCGTCGGGTGACTGATGCTGAGCTTTGATTCTTCTATTCTTTATGTTAGAAGATCGGTAATTTTATGAACGCTCAACACATGTCCAAGGCGTTTGAGCGCCAGCCGTTTAATTCGTTTCAGGGCAGCTTCAACCCCATTCGGCCTGCTATTCTTTGAATGTTGGCCGAACCTTATAAACCGAGCACGCGGAGGGCGGTTCCCTCGCCTTTGCCTCCCCCTCCCCCCGCTCCCACTCTACGCCTTCCGATGAGGTCCTTTGCCACCGCCCTCATCGTCTTTACGTCCCTTCTCGCTTCCAACGTCGGTGCGAACAACACAGGGGGCGCGAAGTCCAAATTTGTCCAGTCCAAGAACGGCAAATTTCATGTCAATGGGAGGTAAGGGAAGCCTTCGTCAGCGCTTAGATTGTTTCTTACGCAGCAGTTGGTCAGCGAGTTCAAGTGGGTTGGCACGAGCGCATACTGGCTGCCTTCCTTAAACACAGGTTCTTTGTTCTCGCCAGTGGGTTGATCGGGTTGTTCTGACTTTTGTCCAGAGCAAGACATCGCCAACACTCTCCAGAACATCTCTAACGCTGGGATTAAGGTTGTCAGGACCTGGGCTTTCAATGGTATTTCTTTGTGCACGAATCCTCTCTGGATGATACTGACGATCTCGTTGATAGACGTCGAATCCGTTCCCCAGAATGGTACCTGGTTCCAGTTGATCTCTAACGGAACCACCACAATCAACACTGGTCCGAACGGGCTGCAAAAACTGGACATGGTCTTGAAGCATGCGGAGCGCCTCGGTTTATATATCGTCCTGTCACTCACCAATAACTGGAACCCTCGTGAGAAGTTTGACGGAGTCGCGAAATCAATTCGTGAGTCGATCCGGCTCCATCTTATCAATGTATATTCACCAGAACGCATCCAGAGGGTCTTGAGTCCGATGTCAAAGTCCGAATGCTCTGGGAACGCGATATGACCCCTGGTACAAACAACACGCTTCCTCGAAATTTCTTGAGCAATGATTATGGTATGTTGTTATCTCTCGACACGATGAACGTTGATCGGCGCCTAACTGTGACTCAGGTGGCATGGATGTTTACGTTCGCCAGTTCGGCTTCAAGACACATGATCAATTCTACACAAACCCCAAGCTCAAGAATTTGTTCAAGAACTACACTCAGCATATCGTTACTCGCTACAAGGACTCGCCTTCTGTGTTTTCCTGGTTCGCTTCTCCTTTCTTTTGAGGAACCCTACGTTAATCGTCTTTTCACCAAAAAGGGAAATTGCAAACGATGCAAGATGCCAATCTTCCCTGAATGCCTCGTCAAGCTGTGAAACTCGGACGGTGACCCAATGGCATGCTGATATAGCAGAGCACGTCAAGAGATTCGACCCAAATCATCTCGTGTCTTCCGGGTTTGTTTGGTTCCTTGACGATTTCGTGGCTTTGTCTGATGGCTTCCCCAGCACCCAAGGTTTCTTCTGCATGGACTGTCCCAAGCTCTTCCTTAATCAGCAGGCCCCTCCCCCGCCTGAAACTTCCCCCGCCCCCAACTCACGGAAGAGGAACGTCCCCCTCACGAAAGAGGGGCTTCTTGCAGAACGCCGAGAACAGTGGAAGAAGACAAGGGCTGCCGCTATACAGTCTGGGCGCTTACAGGAAAGAGGCATCCGTGTGCGAGGACAATGGGCTTCAACACGTATGTTAATGGTTTCCAAACTCAACTGCCGACTAGCTGACACCTCTTGTCAGCGACCAGACGTCAAGCGGATACTGGTCTCGGCTCTGCCTTCGATGGTAGTGAAGGTGTCGACAGTGATGATATTCTCGCGATCCCCAATATCGGATTCAGCGCGTTCCAGCTTTTCCCGGATCAGAACGTCTATTTGGTCGATGATCCTAATCTATCTGCATTTGAGAACCTGGTTGAAAATGGTAACAAGTGGATCACACTACATGCTCAGGCTGCTCAAGCGTAGGTTTTTGAACTCCCTCGGGCAGCAAGGTGTCTGAAGCCCGTGGTTCCCATAGTCAAGGAAAACCTGTTGCCCTTACTGGATTTGGTCTTGTTACTCAGGCCAATGCACCCAACTTCGTGCCATTCAACTCTTCAACAACGCCATTTGCTAATGCCACCCAAGGTAGAATTTGATACATACTCCTCAATATCTCGTCATTGATCATTATCTTGTAGGTTCCAGTGCCGTTCAAGAGTTTGGTGTAACGGACGCACAGCGTGACACCGCCTACGATAGCTGGTTCAACAGTACGTGTTCCTGATCTGTAGCGTCGATTGTGTTCGGTAACGAAGTCCTTCCAACAGCCGGAATACTGAATGGTCTCCAGGGCATCATCCAATACCAGGTATGAACCCCTCTGTAATACATCGAATCGTCTATCTGACGCTATCTGTAGTGGGGGCAATCTGGACTGGTTACCCAACCAGGTACCACTATCTCGCCCAACATCAACGGTCCCTCCCAAAGTCCAAACAATAATCAAGCCGGCCAGTCGCCTAACGACGGGTACTCCACCAATGGGGTCGGGTACGTTTACCTCTCCGAGCTGAAAATGGCTTTATTTTTGACCTCTGCGAATGAACAGACTTGCGGGCTTCCAAGATGTTATAAGTGACGCAGCTCAGGAGATCGGCAACCTCCTCTGAAAAGATGGGATGGACTATTCGTATATAACTAACATCTTGTTTTCGTGGTAGCTGGGGCCTTTCTCACAGACACTTTATGATTCTTTTAATTTTTAGGACTCTTATGTATCTGATGGTTTACGAGTAGATAGGAGTGAGTCTATACGATTTGATGAATGCGGTTCTTTGCTAGAAGATATCTAGAAGAGATATTGAGACGTCCAATGTATGCTTTGACCCGCGTTAAATTGCCTAGCACTTGCAGAGCCCGTATACGTAAGACGCGCTCTATAATAAGAAGCCTAAGGCGCGTCAGAGTCAGACATCGCGCGGGCGGCGGCACCGTGCACGCCTTCACCTCAAACCTCCATGAAATTCAAGATTGATGATCTTCCTGTACGACTCTATCCCTTCTACCCTACCTCTCTATTCATCTATGCTCCTAGGTAATCTTTCCTTATGACCGAATATATCCTGGTATGTTTCAAACAATGGCTTCTCGTATTCGTGACACTCATTCTCAACCAACGACGCTTTACAGAGCAATATGCGTATATGTGCGATCTCAAGAGAACTTTGGATGCCACGGTACTGGGATTTCTGAACTTGTCGAACTGCTGCTCATACACGTCTATTGAAGGGACATTGTGTGCTAGAAATGCCTTCAGGGACTGGAAAGACGGTGTCATTGTTGTCCCTCATTGTATCTTATCAACAGGTCAGTCGAATAATCCACCCGGAACTCTAAAACTACTTTCTGACTTTCCAGTACAGTTCTACCCCACCCGAAGGAAACTGATATACTGTTCACGAACAGTTCCCGAGATTGAAAAGGCATTGGCAGAGTTGAAGAGGTTGATGCAGTATCGAATATCGTGCGCAGAGACGAAAGAGGAAGAAGAGAAAGAGCGTTCATTCACGGGTCTTGGTCTTACAAGCCGAAAGAATCTCTGTATACATCCAGAGGTGCGTGGTTACGACGCGGAAACTACAGATACCTTTCGTTAAAGACTCGTGTTGATAGGTCTCGAAAGAGAAAAAGGGGAAGGTCGTCGATGCGCGATGTCGGGACCTCACCAACTCTGCAGTTTGCGAAAAAGGCAGGGCGGATCCGGGCTCTGTTGATCTATGTGACTGGCATGAGGTACGCTCTTGAAGACCACAGAAAGCTCGTGCGCGTATAAAGTATGCAGAACTTAGGAAAACTCGAACCTGGACATCTGGTACCCCCAGGAATATGGACGTTAGCTGATCTCCTTCAGTATGGACGAGACAAGGGAACATGTCCTTATTTCACTGTTCGGAGAATGGTGCGTGCGGTTCGTCATATCATGTGAATCTTACCTCAATAATCTCCGTCAAGCTGCCGTTTGTCGATATAATCATCTATTCCTTTCACTATCTGCTAGATCCTAAAGTGGCGGAGCAAGTGTCAAAGGAGATGTCGAAGGACGCTATTGTCGTGTTTGACGAGGCACACAACATAGGCATGACTTTTCTACGCCTCTCGAATCAAGCCGACTAACAGGTTTGCTATAGACAACGTTTGTATTGAGTCATTGAGTATCGACCTCACACGCCCGATGCTTGACTCGGCGGCCCGTAGCATCAACAAGCTCAACGATGAGATTGACGCGTGAGCCTGTCTTTGTCGCGGAGGCGTGATATACTTACCTTGCGATAGAATGAAGGCCAAAGATGCTGCCAAACTGCAAGACGAGTATTCCAAGCTCGTGGAAGGTTTGCAAGAAAGTACCGATCAGACTGAAGATCTTGACGGGTTCATGACTGCACCAGGTATTGTCCACTCTCCTTCCTATAAGATGTTTACTGAGCCTAAGGCCAGTCCTACCGGAGGACCTGTTGAACGAAGCCATTCCGGGTAACATCAGAAAGGCGGAGCATTTCGTTGCGTTCTTGAAGAGATTCGTTGAATATCTGAAGGTGAATAAATTTCTCATGATTGAGACTTCTGTTCTAAGTGTCTACACTCTAGACTCGGATGCGCGTCCTACATGTTGTCGCGGAGACTCCGCTGTCATTCCTTCAACATTTGAAAGATATCACCTACATCGAGAGGCGCCCTCTCAGGTAGACGAACAAGTGTTGCAAGACTTTGCAGACCTAACTGCTTTTGCTTCAGGTTCTGTGCGGAGCGTTTGCAATCGTTGATTCGAACGTTGGAGCTCAGCCGCCTTGACGAGTATTCATCGCTGCAGAAGGTTGCCAGCTTTGCAACCCTGGTTTCAACCTACGAAAAAGGTGCGCGCTCACAATCTGATGCGAGGCCTTATTCAAACCACCCGAACGTTAGGGTTCCTCCTCATTCTAGAACCCTTCGAAACTGATAATGCCACTGTGCCAAATCCCATGTTCCATTTCACGTTCGTCCCCTGTTTCGTCCACATGCTCACACCTTATCGAAATCTTGCTCCAGTTGTCTGGATCCGTCCCTGGCTATCAAACCTGTCTTTGAGCGGTTTAGCAGCGTGGTCATCACCTCTGGAACAATATCACCTCTGGACATGTACCCAAAAATGCTGCAGTTCTCCCCAGTTGTTCAAGAGACCTACCCCATGACATTGACGCGTAATTCGTTTTTGCCTTTGGTAAAACCTTTTTGCTCTGGCTTACCCCTCGCTGAACCTGGTCCCTAGGTGATCACTCGTGGAAGCGATCAAGTCGCCATTAGTTCTCGTTTTGAAGTCAGGAACGACCCTGCTGTCGTTCGAAACTTCGGAAGTATTCTCATTGAATACAGTAAAATAGTGCCCGATGGCATAGTGGCGTTCTTTCCGAGTTACCTTTACATGGAATCGATAGTCGCAGCTTGGAACGATATGGTATGAAAACACCCTTCTCTGAGGCCTGCCATATCCGCTAACGCCGTTACAGGGCATCCTAAACGAAGTTTGGAAAAACAAATTAATCTTCGTTGAGACACCCGACGCGAACGAAACGAGTATCGCATTGGAGAACTACAGAAGAGTGAGCCTTATACTCCAATTGATTCTAGCTTACTCATGCCAAGAATAGGCCTGTGACAATGGTCGCGGCGCCGTTCTGTTGTCAGTCGCCCGAGGGAAGGTTTCTGAAGGGATAGATTTCGATCACAATTATGGGAGAGCTGTCATCATGTTTGGGTGAGAAAAGACCTCCTATATCGAATATATCGTGCTGATCTTGCATGTAGGGTACCATATCAATACACAGAGAGCCGAATACTGAAAGCTCGTCTCGAGTACCTTCGTGACGCATATCGAATACGGGAGTCCGAATTTTTGGGTTTTGACGCCATGCGAAATGCAGCTCAATGTGTAGGACGTGTTTTACGAGGCAAGACTGATTGGGGACTCATGGTGTTCGCGGATAAGGTAAGAAACCGTCTCGGGACTGTGGGCGCTTTGCTGATATAGTCCCAGCGATTTGCTCGCGCCGACAAGAGGGCCAAGCTTCCTCGTTGGATCAACCAATATATAACGGAGACGGCAGCGAATCTTTCCACCGATATGGCGTTGACGCTGTCGAAGCTTTTTATGCGAACAATCTCTCAAAATCCCAATGAGAACCAGACCGGCATCTCCCTGTGGACACTGGATGATGTTTTGAAGGCACAAGCAAAACAGCAGGAGTTGGCGGCCATGGAAGCCGAGCAGGACGACGCGCGAGAGGACGAAGATGAATACGACGACGGAGGAATAAGTGATCGAATGTTGGCAGAGTTCGCTATGCAGGAGTGAACCAAGAGGCATTATAATGACACGTAAAAATACAACATCTGTTATACAGGGACCTCGTCGATCTGGTGTACTATCTCGGGCATTGCGCACACTTTCCGGGAAGCTGTGAAAATGTGAACATTGGCTACCACTCCAGCACCAATACTCGGGTGTCTCACCTCGTGCGTCACTGAAACAAAGGGAAGGGATCGTTAGCACTCCGTAGAGGAAGGGATGTCGATTCGGTTGTACTCACCTATGCGTTCTGGTTGGCTATAATAGCGCCGACAATTGCAGGGGTTTTGGGGCGAGCCACAGGTGGAGGGATGCGAAGCGCTCAAGTAACAGTGTTGAGAATGGCAATCGATGTTGGTTTCTCCAGTAAACGTTAGGTGACCACAGCCAGTAAACCGGACGAATCTGAGTCGGCGATGGCACATTTCGATGGTTGAGCTGACGGGATTCAGCTAAAATTGTAGACCGATGGTGACGAGGCCTCTGGCTTGGAAGATCACTCTCGTCGGCGGAGGTAGGGAAGAACTGCGATTCGGTTTGATCTCAAGGCCCTTCGCGTGTAAACCTGCGTCAAAAAAAGGTCAACGCTTTTATGGAACGGGATCACAAGGTACACACGTTTTCACCCAAAGCCTTGAGGTAGTTGGGGATCGCACACCGGGGGAAGTCGTTTTGCTAACGTAGTTGGTGTTTGTGTATTCCGTTCCTTTTAACTGTCTAAGGGCGGGGCCGACGACCTTACTTCAAGAGTCGCCGTAAGTACTTCATATGTAGTATCATATATGTCGAAAGTCTCTAGAAATTTCGGCGACGAGAAAAGGCAGCTCACGGCATAAGTATTAATGTGGAAAGTTCGGAGGGGGGGTGCGTGAGAAATTCTGACGAACTAGACTATTAGTATCAGATGCATCTTGCCAATGCCAAAATTCAGCTTGTCGACTTTGTTAGGACTTAATGATATCCTGTGATATCGACGCGGTCGAAGGTGATCTTGATTTTCGTGCCCTCGTCTGCTGGGGTTTCCTTGGCTTTTCCCCGGGGGGGCGGGTCTGAACAAGCGAGTTTGGGAACTGGCAGTGGCCCGGCAGTTTCCGGCGGAATGGTTCTGGCAGACGCTACCACCACAAGGTTTACGCAGTCCGTTATTCAGATTTTTGAGCGTTCTCAGAAATACTGTGGTACATGTAGGTACCCGGCCATTCATCGAATGGTGCTATGCCTTAACAGGACATCATTCTTTCCTTCCATCAGGTTATGGTCCGCATGTGCTCCTCGCTGTCTGTTCATGGATCCAGGAAATCTGCTTATCAATCGTGCTGAATATATGTTGGAGAATTTCATCTCGCTTTCAATGGGTTACAGCACCCCAACCTCTCCTTAACACCAAATAAGCAAAGTCGTACCCGCGAACAGGAAAAAATGATCCTTCGAGGGTGACGAAAATCACTGTTGTGGCGTCGTGTCAAACAGGGCCAGGCAACAGGGAGAAAGTTGAACAGAGGAGTCAAAAGAATGACGTCGGACTAGCGCGGAAGAATGACCCACAAGTGTGCACCTATTCCGAGTGCATCGTGAAAAGTGAGACGAAACCGAAAGCACCCGGAGATTTGAAAGCTATTAGTTCTCGTTTAGTAGGGAATATATTTTACTGCTACCAAGACCTAGTTCCACAAGGCCCGTCCCTGCCCCCCGAGTTATGGAAAATTCTAATCTTACGACAGTAAGCAAGCCCCCGACGTGTTGTCGGCAGTGATATTTGCTTAGAGATGCAAGGACACGCTAAAAGAGCAGTATGTAAGGACTGCATGGTAAGTGTCCGAGGAAAAAATCACCTCGAGCAAGTCCCTGGCCCAGCTTCGAGTCTTCAAGAAGCACCCGTCGGGCTGGACAGTTCTGATGGCGTTGAGGTTTCCGTTGATGCTTCTTCAAGGACTTCCGCTATCCCACGTATTGGTTCCCCTTTAATAACCTTGCTGACCTCTTCTCTGTCCAGAGTCTCGTGCTCCACAAGTGCATGCGCAAGCTGGCACAAAAAATGCCGGTTAATCGCACTGAAATGCGGACGTTAAATGCACTCTCACCCGATGCAATTCCTCGAGCTTGGATTTAAGAAGGGACGTCGCCCTGTGTTCACTCTCCTTGATGATTCTGGCATGCGAGTCAACACTAGGGTCAGATGCACAGAAGGTAGTCGCCTACTTCGTGACCTCGTCCTCGATCTCATCCTTTCGTCGAGCACTCAATCCCGATTCGTCGCCGTAATAGACCGGGCCCAATTTGGAGAAGCCCCATCGCTAAGGAAGCGAGGCTCAGGATGAGAATGAGCAGGGACACGAAGGTTCGATTGATTCACCTTGACCATATTTCGAGCTACGCTCGTCGCATTTTGAATGTCAGATGAAGCACCGCTCGTCACCGCGTCTGAACCGTATACTAGGAGGGGGTCAACGTGATGACAGAACCAGTGGACTATCGTCACATACTCAATTCCTCGGCCACTCGGCCTCCCATGCTAACATCTATAGATGCGAGATATTCTTTGAGGCTGACGGAGAATCGGTCGTTTTCAGGAAGGAAGGCCGTCTGGAAATAGCAAAGAAGTTAGTACGGCAGTTGGTTCGAGAATTGCAACATTATCAAGACTCACATATCCCAGCGCATGACCTCGTGGAACACAAGTAACCTTATGCAAAGGCATCGCTCCATCGGTATAGAATGCAACGAGAGCGTGTCCACCCTGTCGAAAAAGTCAGATAAAGCGAATCGAAAAGATCCAAGATCGAACCAACCTCATGATACGCAGTTGCCAATTTTGCTTTATCGTCAATCGCAGCGCTCTTCCTTTCTGCACCCATGATGATACGGTCCTGTTCCGCAATGTAAATTATCGATTCCTGGTGGTAAATAAGAATGCATACCCTGGCCCATTCGAAGTGGCCCAAGCTGACTTGAGTGGCGTTTTCTTTAGCGGCACGAACCGCGGCCTGGCTATGTAAGGAGGGGGGATAACAGTATTCAGTTTCGTATTCAGACTTGTAGCGATGACGGCTCACTTGACCATGTTTTGCAAGTCGGCCCCCGAAAATCCTGACGTCCCTCGGGCAAGAACCTTGGGGTCGACATCTAAAATGCATCAACTTGCGTTCAATCAAAAGACAAGTTGGATAAAGGATGTACCTTTGCTTGTTGTAACATTCTTCATGTGATGTTGGAGGATTTGCACTCGCCCACCTTAACGAAACCGTTAGGATTCTGGTACCAAGTGCTGGCACTTGGTTTACTCACGAATGTCAGGGAGTGGGACAGCAATGTGACGATCGAACCGCCCAGGGCGCACAAGAGCACTGTCGGGGAGTTTTAGATGTCGATTCACCCACTGAGAAGAGGGCCCGACTTACGGGTCGAGACTCTCTGGGAAATTGGTCGCTGCCATAACTATGACGCCTTCCGTCTGCTGGAAGCCGTCCATTTCCACCAAAAGTTGGTTCAGGGTCTGCTTCATGTATTGCTGGTCGCGGCTACTCCTCCTGCCCCCAACCGCATCAAGCTCATCAATGAAGATAATCGCAGGCTGCTTTTTCCGCGCGGCTGAAAATAGATCGCGAACTCGCTTCGCTCCCACGCCAACAAACATCTCCTCAAAATCAGAGCTTTTTAATATCATAGAATTAGATCTACGGCAAAAAGAGCAGGAAGACAACAACTCACCCAGAAGCAAAGAAGAACGGAACACCAGCTTCTCCAGCAACTGCACGTGCGAGCATTGTCTTACCAGTTCCTGGGGGCCTGAGAATCGATATTCAGTAACATAGCGCGGCGTACCATCCGGATATTTACCCAGTCAATAGAACACCCTTCGGCAGTTTACCGCCCAATGTTGCGAAGGAAGATGGATCTTTCAAGAAGGCTACAATGTCTTGCAGTTCCTTTATGCGTAGGTTAGGGGTCGGAGCGGTGAATAGACTCTTAAATGAAGCCTTACATCTTTCACTTCATCCACTCCATGAACATCGCTGAATTTGACCACTTTACCCTCCGAGGGCTCGTACTGAGACTGCCGCGGGCCATTTTTCATTAGACCACTATTCTCAAATAGAGCGGAGAGTATGACGAGGAAGACTGAGATGATTAGGTCACGTCAACAACATGAATGTCTTCTGAATATGGTGAAGGCTCACAGAAGGATGACACGATAAGGAGGGCGAAGAATCGGACTAGTCTGGGAACCCAAGCATTTTTCCCTGTATTGAAACCTAGTCAATGAGTGATCCGCACAAAAGGAGGTGGCACTGACTTTCAACGATAGCGACAGGTATCGGCCTCTGTTCGCCCGATTCCGAGGAAGTGTTCAGGAGGAAGGGATTCTTGAAAGCACTAGCGTTGTTGGATCGTACAGGTGAACGGGATTTCCCGGCGAGTACCGCTTGAGCAATCTCCTGACTCTGTGTCACCGTTGGTTGCTCGACTTGATTCTGAGTTTCGCTTGTTTCGGTGGGCCTTTCTGATTCCGTGGTACTAGTCGAACGGGACGTCTCAACATCCTCCAAAATAGATTCGGACGGGCCCAGGGACGCCAAAAGGCTATCTCTACGACGAACGGCGGCGCTGACGGATGCCTGTTGACCGGTGTTGACGAGACTTGCTAAGTAAATTTGGAATGCTTCGGCAGACTGGAGCAAGGGAGAAGTCGGATCCTGGTATTGTCTGAGGATGAGAAATATTCGCGTTCGAACCATGAGCAAAACGCACGAATTCACACATTCTTTCCCATCTACTGATGATAACTTCATACGAGCTCTTCATATCCGTGTCCCGTAATGCTTCGAAAAGAGCAAGCTGCTTGGTAACATCATGCGGAGAGACATTGGCCTCTGCTTCAAGGCGTGTAATGTGAGCGACGACTGTCGGGGAGGGAGAGGGAGCTGTTGAGCGAGAGAATATGGATCCGAGGGAGAGGTGGCGAGTTAATTGAGATCCATTGAGGATACAGGGAGCCCTATAATGAGTGGTGTGTCGAAGAAGACTGGAGGTTGTGGCAGTTGAAGACAGTGTTCTCCACTGAGCAATGGCAGATGAATGTCGCAAAGGACGCGCAGAGCGCGCAGAAGCGCGCAACGAGCTGCAGAGCTGGAAAGACAAAGAATTTAGCATGAAGAAAAGAGCATCTCTCTGAGCAATGCTGGACAGCTTGCGTACCACTTGCGGAAGTACTTGCATAAAATTCTGATGACCACGTGTCTCGTGTGCAGCCCTTTTGCCGACGCTCACCATCACCGCCTTCAATGGCCGAGCGCACACATAGTCAGTGCCGTTCCGTACGCGACTCAGCCCACTAATACTCATTTTCATCCAAGTTAACGAGCTCCTCAAAATATGTGTAGAGACGTGCAATGCCGCTGTCGACCAGATATCGAATTCAAATGATCAACCTACCGAAAAAACCAACGATCCTCGACCATCACTCGCCATCGTGCACAAAGACCTGCTTTCGTTACTTGCTCTCACCTACGCGTCCACTACCAAGATTGCTCTAGTTTTAAAACCCTCATCTCCTACGTACTCCGCCGCCGTCACGCCGTTAAACGACCTCATAAAGCATATTTCTGCTTTAGCGCATTGCGTGACACTTTTCCATCCAGCCGAGGATGGGGCCACTCTCAAGCAAGAAGTCACTCACCTGGTTACGGATGTTGCCGCGGCTTTGAAGGGCCTTTTCCAGACCTTTCTAGAGATCGACCGCACGGATGGTGCAGAATATCTAATGAGGACTGGAGCAGTTCATCAACTGATAGAAGAGGCGCGATCTTCTTCGGGAGTCTCAAAGGATAACGTGAGTGCCGTCCTCAAGAAATGGAAGGAGGATGTAGAACCTTTAGAAGACGGCGTGAGGGAGCTGAAAGAGTTGATTGACAATGTTGGCGACGTGGAGGGCGAGGCTGACGGATGGGATGAACTGGGATTAGAACCAGACACGCCTCTTGCAGAAAGTGAGGTAGATCGTGCATCCAAGGTCAGCATTGACATCTTTATCTTGTATGAAAATGTTACCCATGACGTGCTTGTTACAGGTCCATCTCGTTCTTCGCCTATCGGCACTTTTACACAAGAGGATATCTTCTGATATACTTAAACGTTCTTCTGACACAATAATTCCTGCTCACCAAGTGCTGGACAGAATGCCCTCGTTGTCTCAAAACCTTCTCAGCGCTGCCGACGAACTGGTAGCAACATCCCATTCACCTCAGGACCCCTCAATAATGGGAGCCAATCTCCATGATATTCAAGCCGTCATCAGGAGTATCGAAACAGCCGTTCACCAATTCTTTCCTGAGGAGTCCGTGGAGACGGCGATTGAAGACTTGTCACTCAAAGATGGGGGATCGGCCATCAAATCGTCTAAGAAGAAGAAATGGTTCGATGGTTGTTTCGAGCAACTAGCCAAAGCAGTGGGAACTGCTCAAGCTTCCTTTTCCGACCCCGAGGTGCAATAGGACGGAATAGTGTGTGGCAGTAGCCTCGTACAAGGCGAGGTTACGTCCATCCATTGCGTGGTGCCGTGCCACCTACACACGCTTCCGTTTCGCGTCAGAACATTCCAAGAAGGGTTGTAATCGGTGCCCACACTCCCTGGCCACAATCGTCAATGCCCGATCGGTACGACACCCCAACTTGTGTGTCAGAGCCTCTCATGAGATCCATTCGCTTTAGAACTACACAAACTTCAAGTCCGAGCGAAATTGCACGCGTCCATCGAATCCTAGGTCGCCCTTTTTCACAGTTACTCAATCGCCACCTTCGTATACCATTACTGTATCAACCCTTTTTTGATAGAGCCTAATCCTGTCTTGGTTGTAGTCATTCATTTCGCGATACCTCATCTACTATACGTCGCCATAAGTATGTAAGGGTAGCTAGAAGGCTATTTTTGAGCGAAAGGAGGATCTGGGGATTCTGGAAACTGATCATGATCATCTTTCGGCTGGTTTGTGTCTAAGCAAACATTATGAAGTCGAGACTCGAAACGGGAGACCGGGTTCGTAAGAGAGAGGCGCGTCGACCGCCGGTAAATTTCCTGAAACGGTAGTCCGACACACTGAACTCGACAGACAACTCAAGGGAGGGCGTTGGCCCCCATGGACTACTTCTCAAAGTTCCTCAATAGGTCTGGAGGACAGGCAGCACCTAAAGCTCCCCCAGATCATGCTCAGGATTTTGTTAAGTCTTGGAACTCTGTCAAGGTCTCTCCCAATATCGTTTCCACCATTTCTACCGTCTTAACCAGTCTCAATCCAGAACACCCTTCTCTACCCAGATGAACGACAACTAAGCAAAGGAATACAATCGACAGATGTTCCAGTTCATCTTCAATCAATGGTGGACTCGCTGGTCGCCGAGTCTACTAGGATAGAAGAAGGGTACGCAATCCGTGACCTTCCAGGTGTAAGATTCGATCTCATCGCGAAATCTGCAGTACTACTGGAGCCTGTCTAGAATATTTGCTCAAGAACGGTACGGCGAGCTTCATCAGCTCTCTATTGAAGAAATACTCAAGCTATCCTAGATGTTCTCGGAACACTCGTTAGACTGAGTGAGCCCGACAGGCCGTATGGAATTCAAGCAGAGGTTTTGCGAGCTGTTCAGAACATGGTGGTGCTCCTCGACGAACAATTTCTCGTACACTCAGCCGTTCATCGTGCGGTTCTGCGGCTTCTTCGAACCTGTGTTGGGGACGATCTACAAGAACAGCTTGACGGACGGAGGCAGAGGGTAATGGGTGCAGCAGGAAATTCAGTGAGGAGTCAGCCCTCTGAATTTGAAGAGGATCGTACGTCGCTCTCTTCTCGCCAACAGTCTGTTTTCTGACACTCCCATACTCACTCCCGTCAAGTTGTGAACCTATTGTGTATCCTATGCAGTAGAATTCGGACATACAGGGAACTTCTCATGATCTTCTTCCACGACAAGCACTGGTATCGTTCAGAACCATTGTTTGCTGTTGAAGAGCAGGATGAAGAGGAGGGGGATGACGACGACGACGATGAAGACGACGAAGCCGACGAAACAAAACGTGCCTCATCCCCTACCCCATCACACGCGACTGTGACTACAGCCCAGGCATCAACCTCTGTTCCCAAGACTGAATACGAGTTCCTGCTTTTCAACTACTTGCTCCGTTTCGTTCATCGCGAAGGCCAGATTGGAGAATTTGCCCGCGCTGGCCTGCTGTTGCTGATGGACGTGGCGATGTCACCCGACGAACCCATTCACCGACTTACAGGAGAGGAGACACGCGCGACAGACGATCCTATCACAGAGGCAGCTCTCGCCCTCGCGGAATACATACTCGATGGAGATTTCTCTGAGGTGCTTGCTGCTGGCCTTGGGGCCGTTTACTCCCTCTTGCCCTCCAAAATCGAGTTCAGGCCACCGGAAAACGCAGAAAACACGCGCGGAGCAGGAATGGTCGTCGGGAGTACGTGGATCGAGTCGGAGGATGAAAAGGAAATGTTGGAGGTTTCGCGGTCCAAAGCCCTCGCGATGGGGATCGAGGATGCAAGCAATCCCGACTTCAAGTCGCGGTTAGATCACTTCCTGAAACTCCTCGAGTTCTTGCAGGACATCCTTCGTCGGAACATCGTGCAGAATAACGTCGACGCCTCTTCTTTGGTCGGCACCGCAATCGTCAACTCGATACTAGATGCCGTCCGAAGGATATTCTTGGAGAATGTCCTATACCCAGCAGTTCTCGAGTGCTCGGACACGGACGGGAGTGCTGTCGCGGTCATGTCCTATATCGAGATTATGATCAGAAGTCTGCAAGTGGGCCAGATGTCTGACCTTCTGGTGGACTTTCTCGCCAGTGAAGATAACGATGAAGTTCGGCCGCGGCAGCGTCCTCATTCTCTCATGACCCTGAAGGACGATACTGCGCCGCCTCGCTCCCAGGCCAGCGCAACGGAGAAGAAGTCGAGACGGAAAAGTAGCGCTATGGCTATCTTGGAGCTTGAAGCTCCAGAAACCAACAAGCAATCGGACTACTTTACCTCGACTCGGTTCACCCTCAAGGATCTCCTGTTGTCTAATCTCCGATCAAAGCACCAGCCCGCTATCACATCGTCACTGCAGCTCTTGCAGACAATACTACTGCAACACCCACGCCTGATCACCGACCGAATCATCCTCGTCATCTCAGATCCGGACGCAACTGCGTTTCCCCATCCCGCTCTCCTCAACTCGTCCGTAGTTGAAACAGACGCGAAAGTCGGCGTCGAGGAGGACGACGAGGAAACTTTCACCTACCCATCCACAGCTGAGGCAAGGGAAGTCGCGGAAGAACCGCTGCATCACCTTCCGGAGACTACTTTCTCGACCCACGAACGAGAGATGGGTCTTTACCTGAACCTAGTATCCCGTGTAGACCCTTCTCACAACTCAGATCCATTCAGTACTGGATATGAACACTACCTTCGAGATGCTCTCTTTGCTATCCAGGATCAAGAAGTTTATCGTAACGCGTATAGCATTGACCCGGAAGAGAGACGGAGTTATAAACACAGGCTGAACGTCAATGACCCCGTCATCTCTACCATTCTCGACTCTCTCCGCAAGTTCTTTTCCAATTCACCTGAATGTAATATCGCATTGACTGGTGCACTGGCAACTCTGGCCATCCATCCGGACCGTTCCCTCGCTGGCTGGCTAACGTTCGCCTCCAACGATCGTCCTTCCGGCGATCTTGACTTGGACATCGACGTCGACGGGGATGGAGACGATCGTTCTATAGATTATCAGGTTGCGGAGAGTCTGGCCACCCTCTCCACCTACCTCCCAGCATCCAGCATGGATGAAAACTCACGACCCGTTGTCCACACTATCTTCCACGGCCTCGTCGCACAACTGGAGAAGTACCGACACCAGGTGTCCAACTTTGACCAATTCTTCCTTGAAAGACGACAAGGCTTGCTGTTTTCAGAGAATTTGACCGACGCATTATCTCTCGCTATAGAGCTGACCGACGAACCGGCCCAACTTCCTTCCACCCCCGCTAAGCAGCAGCAGAACAAGCCCAAACCTAAACCATCAGCTTCCTCTTCTTTCATGTCCCTGTTGACTCCAAAGAAGAACAAGACAAAGCCTTCAGTCCCCTCTACTCCTTCTACCCCACCAAAGCACGAGACCAAGGGTCTCGCGGCAAGCCCCTTTGCGCCCCATTACAAGAAAACAGGTTCCATCACTGTTGAACCGTTTGTTCCTCCGGCACCGGTTTCTGGTCCTTGGACCCCTGCTAAATCCCAGAATTGGAGTGTAGATGAGGAGGACGTTTTCAGTTCGGGCTGGGCTGATAGAAGTCGCCGCCAGTCCACCAGCAGCGACGACGAACTGGAGGAAATTAGTGGGCCCACTACTATCACTCTGTCTCATCTGCTCGACAATGTCGTAGTACTGGAGGAGAGTCTCAAGGAGCTAGTCGCTATAATCCATGCCCGTAGAAGTTTGGGGATAGATTCCGTACGTTTTCTGTAATTTTTACTTGCTTTCGGACACTTTTGTACAAATTATATATACACTGTATAAGACAATATGAAGATACCACACCAATTGACAACAGGACTGAACATAACAGCACGCTCATCACTTTGCTTTCTTTGTTTTCCTCTTTTTGCTATCACCCACATCCTCCTTCTTGCCGTTTCCGCCGAACATCTTTTGCTGTATTCTCTCGAATTCTTCATCGTCTATGTCGGGAGGTGGAGGGACAGCTCCGCGAGAGCGCTTTCTCGGTGATGCTTCGTCCGTCTCGTTTGAGGCTTTCCCGCGTTTCTTTCCTTTCCCGCTCGGTTTCGCTGGCTCAGCGTATTTGGCAGCGAGGCTGTCAAAGAAGCTATCCATGTTCTTTTCCTTCTTCTTCATGATCAAAGCCTTCAACGCGCTGTGGTCGTCTTCGTCTTCGTCTCCGTCAACATCCTGACCCTTACCCTTTCCTTTATCCTTTTTCTTCTTACGTTCTGCCGTCTTCCCACTTCCATAGAATTCATCCCATACACCAAGCTCCTTCGCCAGCTCCTCTGCTTCCTTGGCCTCCTTTTTGCCCTGCTTCTCGCGCACCAGCTTCGCTTTCTCGTCCTTGACGCCCTTCTCCCACTCGGGAAGAGAGGGGATATCGCCCTGCTTGATGAGCTTGGATATGGTCAGGATGAAACGCGCTTCATCTTCGTAAATAGAATGCGGTATCATGGTCATGATGTCGGCAATCGAGCCGTTCGTCTCTACATAGGCGGATTTGAGGTCTTCCGTCTCCTCAGTAGAGCCTGGATGCCATAGCATGTCAGCGCTAGATTAAGGTCATCCTTGGGAGTGCATACCTTGATATTCAGCTTTCATCTCGTCTAGTTTGCCTCGCGTGACACGGTCAAATAGGTCCTCGAAGTACGCCTCCCAACCATCCTCCCCGGCGTCAAGGTCGAGACCTTCATCCGTCTTTCCGGTTTTATCATATCTTCCCCTTCTCTTCTCGTCCGAGAGAATGGTATACGCGAATCCGACTTGCTGGAATTTCGTGGACGCGTCCGCTTTCGCGGATTCGCTGGCAGTTGAGTGTTTATCTGGATGGTATTTGAGAGCGAGTCGACGGTAGGCCTTCTTGACATCTTCGACAGTGGCCTTGCTCTCCAAACCGAGCACGGCGTACAAGTCTACTGACTTTTCGCCAGGAAAGAACTGCGAGATTGGGTCGTCGTGGTCCATAGTCAACGAATGGTTGGGCACGTGCTACGCGCGTCAAATGCTTTGACGCGAACGGTGACGCGAATTGACGCGGTTGATCGGTACTCCTCCGAACTTCCGAACTTGAACCTGAACAGTCACCAGTCGCTCGTCAAATGGTCATGAGCAGCCAAACTTCAACATGGCAATTATATTGATGACTACACGGCGAGAAATCGTTCAAATCGTTTCTTCCACACATCTAAGGCAATACCCTTATCCTCTACCATGGCGCAGGAATCAACCGTCCCACCTTGTTGCGTAACGGGCTTTGCATGGTCTGGGACCCCCCAAGGCAAGACCATCACCTTTCCTGAGTGCAGCGGCGGGCAGGCCTATGTCACGGGCTCCAATAGCAAGGTCGCTATCATGCTCATCCATGACCTCCTGGGCTGGAAATTCCCTAATACACGTCTCCTCGCGGACCATCTCGCGTCTGAGATTCCCGCAACGGTATATTTACCTGACTTCTTTGGCGGCAAAGACCTGCCACAAAACCTCGTACAGGAATTGGTAGATGCCAAGTTCCCGGGAGAACTGCAGGATTACATCAAAGGGAACCAACGAGACATACGAGAGCCAGAGATATTCGAAAGTGCCCGGAAGCTGCGAAGGGAGTACGAGAAACTGGGAGCGATCGGGTATTGCTTCGGCGGATGGGCGGTTTTTCGACTTGGCGCTGCTGACAATATCATCGATGGAAAACCTCTTGTCGATGCCATCTCCACAGGTCACCCTACCTGGCTCACCAAAGAGGATATCACAGGTGTCGGGGTCCCAGTCCAGGTTCTTGCTCCAGAGCACGATCCCGTCTACACCCCCGAATTGAAGGAGTACACATTCAAGGAAGTGCCCAAAAAGGGCGTCCCCCTCGATTACCAGCATTTTCCCGGCGTACATCATGCTTGCTTCACGAGGGGGAATCCAGAAATCAAAGGGGAGAGAGATGCGCAGGTGCGAGGAAAGAACGCCGCGGCGGCCTGGTTCAGGCAATTCCTACATGAAGGACAGTAGGTTTAGGAGACTGGCGATCACAGCGAGGCTGGCAATATGGATGTAACACTGAATTTATATCGTATGCGACGGAAATTGCATCGTTAGTACTACTACCTGCATTGACAACTTGACCATCGAGCATTAGAGTATTCTCCTGGTTGGGACAACACCTGGCCATAACCTGGGCGTACCATGTTCCTCTTGAGTTCTCAAAACTAGATGACACAGTTCCAGACTGCCTAGCACAAGTTTAGGCTCATTCAGAGAATTTGGGTGGAGGCGCTTTGAAAGGACCGAGTTCGATTTCTCGTAAACTCAAGGTGTGGCGCTGGTGACTCGTACTAATTCCTCCGACCTTTGATAATGTGAACAGTCAAACTCATGACGAGGATACGCAGAAATATGGCAATATTATTCATGACTACACGAGCAGAAATCACTTATAAAGCTTTTTCTACGTATCCGAGTCGTCCTCAATCTGGCTCTCTCCTTCACCATGGCACAAGAACCTACCGTCCCGTCCTGCTGCGTAACCGGCTTTGCATGGTCTGGCACACCCCAAGGCAAGACCATCACCTTTCCTGAATGCAGCGGCGGGCAAGCCTATGTCACGGGCTCCAATAACAAGGTCGCCATCTTGCTCGTCCATGACCTTCTGGGCTGGAAATTCTCCAACAGCCGTCTCCTAGCGGATCACCTCGCGTCTGAGATTCCTGCAACGATCTACATGCCCGATTTCTTTGGCGGCGAGGAGCTCCCCCAGAACCTCATCCAAAACCTCGTTGACTCTTTGACGTTCCCGGCGGCAGAGCCAGTGTTGCAGGCCTACGTCGGTAGAAACCAACGACACATCCGAGAGCCAGAGATATTTGAAAGTGCCCGAAGGTTGAGAAGGGAGTACGAGAAGTTGGGTACTATCGGGTACTGCTTCGGCGGGTGGGCAGTTTTCCGACTCGGCGCTGCAGATAACATCGTCGAGGGGAAACCTCTTGTCGATGCCATCTCCACAGGTCACCCTTCCTGGCTCACTAAAGAGGATATTGCGGGTGTCGGGGTCCCAGTCCAGGTTCTCGCTCCAGAACATGATCCCGTTTACACCCCAGAGTTGAAGGAGTACACATTCAAGGAGGTGCTGAGGAAGGGTGTCTCTTTCGATTACCAGCATTTCCCAGGGGTGCACCATGCCTGTTTTACGAGAGGAAATCCAGATATTGAGGGAGAGAGGGATGCGATGGAGAGAGGAAAGAACGCCGCGGTGGCCTGGTTCAGGCAAACCCTGCTTGATGGAAAATAAATAGAAGATCACGGCGAGGATTGTAGGGCCGGTAATGTGAATGTAACAAGTTGTATGCAAAGGAAATCGAATCGCACTCTACCATTGAAAGGAACATGACAAATGCGTCGAACATGAGAGCCTTCTTCCGGATGGAGCACAACCTGGCGGCTTCGAATCAAACATATCTTTTCTAAGCCACGATAGATCGTTCAGTTCCCTGCCCTACCCGTACTCTAGGACGAAAACCAGGGAATGTACGAATGTAGATGCCTTTCCGCTATCTGCCCGTGCTCATTCAGCCCTCCGACCCAAGCCATGAACCACGCTGTAGAGAAGGCTACTCCGAACGCGCAACCTGCAAGAACTTGTGCCCAATCATGGTGTCCTAGCCATACGCGTGATTGGCATATGGCTACGCCCCATGGCACGCAGATGAGTGGAGGCACGAGACGCGTTGATGAGGATCGTGGGAGGGACGGATGGACTGGAAGTCGAGCGCAGGCGAGAAGCATGTAGGACATGTAGAAGGTGATGACGGCCGAATGTGTGCTGGGCATTCTGGTTGCCATCGTCGTTAATGGAGGTGCGTATGATAAGAAAAATATTGTTTCGCACCCGTAACTCTTCTTCACCTTCCTAGCACCCTCCATGACCATCACAGGACGCGGTTGACGTACCATCTTCTTCACGACCTTGACCGCCAGAGAGCAGCATGTAGCACCAGCCGTAAAATACGCGACACCCACTGAGCCCGTCCATATGTTGACTAAAGCTGTGGCGACAGTAACAGTCAGGTTTATCTACTGTCATAGATTTTTAGCGATGATCGATGTTGAGGCCCAGCGAAGTAATGCACCTTGTCGAAGAAGACAAGCCACCAAGGTAGCCGTCCTTCAGAAATGTCGCTGGGCATTGTCCAATGTGATCTCGTAACCTTTAGAAAGACGAGTGTCGTGGAGGATAGAGATGCGTCAAGGTTTGGAGGACGACGAAGGCTTAGGTAATGTCAAAGTGGGATAATGAACGAAGTTCGTTGTCCTCCAGGACTCTACCGAAAGAATCTGCATGGAGTCTAAAGGTAGACGATTACTCGAGGGTACATTTTGAAAATGGTGATACTAAATAAATAAAGTCAATATAGATATGTAAGTACCACTATCCAAACAAGAATTGTCAGGAATTGTCCAAGGCAAAACCCCCATCGTCAACCATCATAATCATCGTCTCAGGGCATTACTCTATCGAGATTCGAGGAGCCAGTTGTGTTCCAGCCGTATAGGAATTGCTGTGGCTCATATTGCCTGAAGTGTCAGATGAGTAAGTGGGACGCGGGTTGTTCGCTATAGACAATGCATTACCATTCAGAACTTGTAACTTGGTCGTAACAGGTTGATAAGACTGACCAGTGCGTTTGGAATCTAAGAGGCCGCGGTCGAAGTCAGCGAATGTCTTCAACCCTACCGCAAAGGTCGCAAATAATAGAAGGAAGGCTACTATGGCTATGAAGGGATGTCTGTGTGAGCGTCACCACCACCCGGGCTTCCGAGACCTATACTGACTGAATATAGTGAGCGACGCTCTCGTGGTTGAGTAAATACCCCGAGTAGCAGGCTCATAGAAGCGGACTAGTTTGTAGACTAGCACGGAAAGACATTAATTGTGGAACGGTCAACTGGGCAAACTCAAAACGCACCAACTAAGGATTCAAAGCGGATCAGCGTGTGGAACATCAGTTTTGTGCTCTGTCCGTCGACCACTGTGACTTACAGTAACTCTCAGCTAATGAGCGGGGATGAGTATTGCTCGCCATCAAAGGTTGGAGCGAGGGCTTACCTGCCAACATCAGGACTAGGGAAATGGTCATCAGCCACTTGATCTCTCGCTGTACCGCTACTCCGCAAAGTGCGAGTAACAAGAGCACGATCTTGTCGCTTCATCAGCTACGAAATACTTCCGGGAAAGGCCAACGCGCATACCGGAATAGCAGAAATGGTTACTAAGAATCAAAGATACACATGAGATCAGAACGCAGTTGAGCTGTGTAGAGAACTCACTTCCAAACTCAGCAGAATCTCGGTTGAGAACGAGGATGAGGAGCTGAACCAAAGGTTCAAAAACCGCCTTTCATATATAGGTCCCGACGTACCTGCATCGTGACCCCCGTAAAGAAGAAGAAGTCGAATTTCACTGCGGAGCGTGAGCAAGTACAGAACCGTGGGTATTGGCCACACACGCACATAAGCACAACATAATCTGATAAATCTGGTACATGGTCTTCATTTTGGCTGTCGGAAATGATTGAGCGACCTATTTGCAAGGTGGTGAGCGGTCGACTTACGGTTGGCACCCACGATCTATTGAACGCAGAGTTAGCCGTAGTATGAATATAACCTGTCAAGGAGACGTACGTGAAATATTGCCCAACCGAATTCTTCATACAGAGCCTTCGTCCAGAATACGATGGCAAACCATGCAACAGCCATGACAATAGGTGCGCTAATCAAGTATCCTTCAACAGATCGCCATAGGGAGCCGGGAACGTCGCATTTCGAGAGGTTGGGGTCGGTGTCACAATCGCTTCTCATGGTCACGATGGCATCTTGGGTTTGGGGAATCTGCACCGCAGCGTACACTGTCATCGCTAGATGGAACACTACCAAAGGGGGTCAGAACGGAGGTGAGGCTCGGATTGCAGCAGCATACGCACATAACATCCCAAAGAGTTGTATCACGTTTCTCATCCGCAGTGCGTCGAATGCCATCAGAAGCTCGAAAACCCTGTCCCGTCCAAAATGTTCACAGCGTTCTGGAGGTGAATGAGAGGAGTAAAACGCACTCGCCGAGCGCAAACAGCGCGAGATAACATGGTAGAGTCTTCAAGCCGCCCGAGAAACCTCGCTCTTGATCAACCTGACAACACTATCAGTCCCGCCCATATCACTGCAGGTATGTCCCAACCTTTCGGAATACAATCGCAACGAGCACAAGGACTACAATTGCCTCTGCAACTTTTTTTTCAGCGAACGAATAACGGATTGTAGTGAGCGATACGGACGAATTGTTACTGAGGGAAGATAAAAGTTGAGTATGAGAGTCGATCACTCAATTATTGTTTTGAGTTGACATACTGGTAGCGATGAAGAGCTTTTGAACGCGAGAAGCTAGAAGTGGCTCGTGGGGCATGTCGTCAGGAGATGGAGAAAGAAAGTGGGTATAGGAAGTTGAACTTGCTGAAATGGGCGCTGCACGGCGATACTTATTTCCCAAGTTGCTGTGCAAAACGGGGAATTTCACACGGCCGCTACCACTGGCCGTCTCGGTGTGAATGGACCAGCGCCAAGGCACCAGCGGTGACCCTTTCATTCAAGTCAGAGTTATAATTACGACAATTCATCGCCATTCTGAACCCGCTCGAGAATACACAGAGCTACGTATCTCTCCTCCTCCCAAAGGATCCTAACGCTCTCAATCTCTGTATCCTCATCTTTGTCCAATTCCTTCAAATTCCCGTCAGCCCTGACGATGATCGGTTCGCAAATCTTGTCAACCAGTAATTTCGTCCACTGAGCCTCGTTGTCTGCTGAAACGCGCTCACTTTGGCCCGAAATCGTCCCCTTCCAAGGGGCTAGGAAACCGGAACAGCCTGCTCCTATTGGTGCTCCGTGGTTGTGGACCAATGCGTAAAGTCTGAGGGCAGTTACCAGTCGATAAGAAGGCCCAAATTCGTGCAAGGTGTAGTCACTATTTAACAGCATCAGTGATACACCTACAGATCCGGCAATCCCGACAAACCTCCAGTAGTTCTCGGCCTCCAGAACCGACCGAGCCCATGATCCAGCATCGCCCTGTGCTTCGAACATCGTTTCGACTATACCATTCACCTCCACCTCGTAGGGAGCTTGCTCAACCTCCGAACGACGCAGAACGAATCCATATTCCACAAACAGAATCTGATTGCAATGAGAGCCATACTTGAGGTATAACTCGGAGTTCGATATGGTCGTTACAGAGGCAGGAGCTCGAAGCGTGAAACTCCCTGGCCTCCCTGACTGGGCGGACCTGTCCATGGCGGATCTTGGATCCGGCGTCATACTCGGTAAACCTGTGGCATGGTTTGCGAAGTCGAGGATTGGCACCAGGGACAAATTATTGGGATCCGACCGAGTGTTTTTGAGTTGATGAAAGATACATCTTGTGTTGACTTGAGAGCGGCCTTAGCTTGAGTAGAAAAAGGAAATAACGCGCGCAACCAACCACACAACCAAGCCCACACATACCCACTGGCTATCTCTTCTGTTGGCTGCAGCCCTGTGTTTTTCTAGAGCAAACTTGGGTTTGTCCACTGGTACGATGTGTCAACAGGTAGAATGGTTCACCATGTAAAGATAGACAGCATCGCGATCACGATGAAATCGGCCCCTCAGACATTCCAGGGAGCGAATAACACTAGGTGGCAGGCATGAACGCGTGCCGACCCTAGCATAGACCATGAGAGGGGATGGAAATCGAAATTGTCGGGTAAAGTGGCAATATACGGAGCAAATGGCGCTGTCTTGCTGCCCCTGCTCAACAGAAGATGAAGAGAGATGAGCTGAGTAGCGGTCAGAGTATGTTTTGGGTACAGCGGTGTCAATGTCTTTATGTTGAGGATCTTTTCCGGTTCAATGGTGAATAGAGCTTGATTGGGGTTGATGTGTTTGTCGGCAACGAGAGCATATCCAGCATAAGCTGTTCCTCCATGTCAGCCCCTAGAGAAGGATGGAATAGCAAGTTTCAATCTGACCAGATTTTCTCGGAGACACTGGAGGCACCGGGATGTTGAGCCATTCGATGAGTTCAGACCATCCTGAGTGAATCATCCGACGAGATATCGTGATCGGGACGTAGTGGTCCGGGTGGAAGCAAGGTAATACCCCGTGCTCCCAATTAGCGGGGTCTCCATGCTCACGACTGTTCAACTTGGTCGTCGATTCGCAAAGATTGCGGCATCCCAGTCATTGGTTCGATGTCGCCTGTTTTCACGATCAGATAACAGGGCTTTGAAATACGGCCAACTGATATCCCACCGGTTCAACTCTTCCCACTCGACCATGTCTGTCTTCCCCACCGCCCGTCTTCACAACAAGACCGTTCTCGTACGTGTTGTGTGCAATTTCGGTACCCCTCCTTCTCAATCATCATTTTGCAGGTAACTGGCGCTACTTCCGGTATCGGTGCAGTTAGTCTTGTGCTGTTCAGTTGAAGATGCTCTGAATTCTGAAATACATTGTCTGGGCTATTATAGGCTGCTGCTGTTTTGTTTGCCAAGGCTGGTTCCAATGTGATCCTCGCTGCCCGGCGAGCTCAGGTGCTGAAAGAAGTGGCCGAAAAATGTACTGCTGCTCACAAGGAATCCGGGTTGAATGTCGGAGGCAAGTTCGCGACTGTGCAGCTGGATGTCTCCGACAAAGCCCAAGTCGCCTCATTTTGGGATAAGGTTCCACAGGATTTGAAGGACGTCGACGTGCTTGGTGAGCTCGATGTCAGACATTTCATCGGCTTCTGCTCATGTCCTTTTCTATCTCCAGTCAACAATGCCGGATTCGTTCTGGGTGTTGAACATGCTGGCGATATCAAGGACGCCGATATCGAATCAATGTTCGCAACGAATGTTTTCGGACTGATTTCTATCACCCAACTCTTGGTCAAACGTGGGTTATAGACACTTCCAGAATCGCTTCGACTAATCGGGGCCGCGTCGTAGATTTCAAAGCCAAAGGTTCCGGTCATTTCATCAACATAGGAAGTATTGCTGGTCGGGAGGTAAGCTATTGATACCGAGTCACTATTGAAGTCTCGACCAATCTTGCCTTGTCTCCACCAGCCTTACGCAGGGGGCAGCATTTACACTGCTACCAAACACGCTGTGCACGCCTTTACCGCATCGATGATGAGAGAGTTGGTGAACACTCCGATTCGAGTTACGGAGATCCAGCCTGGTATGGTCGAGACTGGTACGTGCACACTTCGCTCATCCAGAGGTCATGAACAGTTGACCCTTTCTAGAATTCTCCATTATCCGATTCCGTGGAGACGCTTCTGCCGCGAAGAAGGTTTACGAGGGACTGGAACCATGTTCGTCTTCTGTTTCCTCTCACGAAACCTTCATTTCTTATTCCCTGTAACAGTGACTGGACAAGACATCGCCGAGGAGATTGTGTGGGCCGCTTCCAGACCAGCCCATGTCCAGATTGCGGAGGTACGGATACCATCCTGTCGTCGTTGTACCGTCTCTCACTTCTTTGATCCAGGTCCTTGTGTTCCCGACCAATCAAGCAAGCGCTACGATCAACTACAGGGCACCCAAAGCGTAGAGCCAGTGGACGTGTGCGCAAACATGTATCGAGTACACGAATCAAGAAAAAAAATGAAAAAATTGTACAATAGGACTGGGATATATGCGACGCTACTACTGCCCTAAATACCTTGGAAAGATAGTGGTAAATCAGGATGAAGCTCCCTTCTTTCTCGAACGCGTATTCTTGACCACAACCGGGGCAGGGGCAGGGGCGGGCTCCTCTGGGAAATCACCGTCGTAAACGAATTTCTGAACGATTACATTTTCTGGGACAAGGCTCTTCAGTGGGGAAGCTGCCGGAATGTTCCCCAGGTCGTCCAATTGTAGCGCCTATCGTGCATGAGTAAGGGATCGCCACCACCCAGTATATGAAGACGTCGATTTACCTTCGCAGTAACAGCAAGACAGCCCTTCGCAGCAATCCCAACGCCTTGTCGTGACCTCGGCTGGATGTCGTCCAGGAAGACCTCCGTGAATAGCCCCTGATCCCACTTCACTCGCTTCTTTTCTTCCGCATCTTCACTCTCCATCTCGGTATCCCCGTTCTCATCTACTTTCAGTTTCTTCGGTCGCTTTGGAGTCACGTATTCCTCATCTTCGCCTGCACCGCGACGATGGCGACGAACACTTGGACTACTATTCAACTGGTCCCAAGCTTCATCGTCTTCGTCCTCATCGGGGTCTGCTTTCTCTGATCCCTCCATGTTATCATCCATGTGTTCGCCAGAACGTCGTTTACTCCTGTTGGCCCGCCTCTCGGCACGAGCGTGCTTTTCCCTTTCCTTTTCTTCTTCCTCCTTCTGAGAAACAGTTTTGGCCCTTATTCCCGGACTTTCGGGTCTTGGACCTTCCCTCCTAACGAACGTGAGAGAGCATCCAGTCAGTGACATGGACAGGGTATAAAAAACAACCTTCAAATACCTTATGACCTCCATCTCCAGTAATGCCGTCATGTATTGCTGATTCCTCGTAGTGTTTGTAGAAGTGAGCTGACGTAGATCACCAGCCGTCATACCTGAGAAGGGCCCAGTCCCTTGAATAACTGGTGGTTTCCTTCGTCTCGGCTGAGCCTGACTATCAGCCGCGCGGCGCGTCGATGGAGGGTTCGTTCCGGGCACGGGTTTGCGTGCCCTGGTAGTCCTACGCAGACCATACGTCTCCGCTACTGTCTGTGAAGGTAAATCTGGGACACTGTCGTCGATAGGTATGGTGGATGGGCCAGCCACAGGTTCTTCATCTACAAGCATATTTTCAGCCCCAGACTCCGGAACGACTTCAGCGGGAGGTGGAGGATCGATGGTCGGTGTATCGGAAGGAAGGGAGTCATCCTGCGGTATAAGGTCAATAACAGGTGGTGAAGCGACATCCTGAGCTGGAGGCTCTACGGGGTCTGCATCAACTGGTTGATCAACAGGGACGTCGGTAGACGGGGGCTGGGGAGGCTTCTCGGGCTCAACAAGCCGGAGACGCTGTATCGCCGGTTTCTTCACGGGGCTAGGTTGCACCCGGGAACTGGTCGAAGGTTTGGCTGGGGATGGAACCTGTCTCAACTTGGTAGGAATGACAACAGCAGGTTTTGAGACCGCTTTCACTGAGTCCTGCCTCTTACGCTTCAAGCCAGGGTTGGTGGAGGTAGACATAAGTTGGGTGGATTTGGATGAAGGCGCCGATATAGGAGTGGATGATGATGATGATTGCGCACTTGGGGTGGGTTGTTTCTGGCGGACAGTCAACACCGTCCCTTTGTCGAAAGAAAAAATCGAGTCTTACCAAAACGGTGGACTTTGACTGAGCCACTTTCGCAGGACCCTGATTCCGGACTCGACTGGCGGACTCCTTTGCTACTGCAGAAGCTGTCGGTCTACTATATGGTTTAGTGGCTCTACGTGGAATCTTGCTGGTCGCCTGCCTTAGCGTAGACTGGGGTATGCGGGAAGCTTTGGTAGGTGATTTGAGAGGAGCAACAACGTCACTGGCTTGTGCTTGCGTGGATCGCTCTGTCGACTGTTCTATAGGGGTATGTTCCCGTTCCTCTGGAATGAAAGGGAAAGGGAGCCGTGGTTGAGTTCCCCTTGGACGGATTGGAGGCTGGGACGACACTGGCTCGACTGATTCCCCCCTTTGCTTGACGTGTACAGGTTCAGAGGGCATTGGTTCCACAGATCTGCTGCGCTCAGGGAAAGGCATGCGTAAGGGTGGCAGAGGTGCTTTAGATGGACTACCTAGAAGCGTGTTATTAAGTGGCACTCGTCTCGCAGGAGTGTCATTTGACGGCAATCTCAAGGCTGGTGTCCGGTTGGCCCCAGTGGGACGGGTAGCTGATGATTGAGCAGCTCTCTGCGGCGATATCTGCCCCTGCGCAACAGCATCAGATATAGGGATTCGCCGAGCGGGCGAAGACGAGCCTAAACTGGGAAGTTGTAATTGGTATTTATTAGGAGAAGCGGGTCGGGTCGTTCTTTTAGGACTGGGAAACCGTATGGGTGGTATCAGATTTGGGGGAGTACTTGGAGCGACATCTGGCCATCGGCTAATGCCAGCGTTCAAGTCTGCTGTCGGTTCTATTGCGGCGTTGTCTGTGCCAAGGGTGGCGACGCTTTCGGAGCCTTCACCGGAACCTTCACCGGAGAGATCCCCAAGAAGTTTGAGAGAGTGAGGAGAAAGAGAAGCCAATTTCTGATGTCCAGATTTCCTGGGTTTTCGCCTTGAGGGTGACGGCACGGCGTTTGCCAATTCCGATTCGGCACCTGCTGGAGTCTGAGTTTCGTCTGGCTTCGATGAAGGACTATCGTTTGCGACAGTACCCTCCTTAAGAGGAGATGAACTATAGATGCTACGCCGAGGCCGGGAAGAACGACGCAAGGGGGTGACTTGAACCTCTTCTTCTTGGTGGGTGGCTTCCTGTACGACCGGTTCGGGCTCGGGAGCAGGATCCACCGAATTGATCTGTGTTTCTGTGTGCACTGGTTCCTCAATAAGCAGCGAGTCCATGACCGCCTGTTCCTCGTCGGACGAAGGTGAGCGTGCCGATGTAGTAGGAGGATCGGGGGTCGTGTGAGATTGAGCATGTGTATCATGTACTTCCGTCATTGGAGTTACATCCTCTACAATGATATTGTTTGGAGGAGGTTCTGAAGGACCGGCGTCGGACAAGGAATCTGTATCTTCAAGGTTATTTTGTTCAGCACTGTGACGCTTGCGCCGTGGAATAGGGACCATTGCTGAAACTGATTCGAATGGCTCCCCATGCAAAAATGGATCTTCTACCGGGTCGGGTGTGGGTGATAGCGATGTGTCTGAGGGGTCAAGCCCAAATTTGGGATGCAACAACGTGTTTTCTGGCGACTGGGGTGGTGGTGATGGATTGTCATGAGCACGCATTATCCTGCTTGCCAAAACCGATGAAGGCTCTGAGAACATCGTCAGTGATGAATTGTACAACATGAGACTTGCGACGCACCGTCTTGCACAAGGCCGTCATTATCAGGAGTTTCTGGACGTGAGGAAGGAGTCCCAGCACCAGATCCCTGTCCGTTCAGAAAATCATCCAGAGCCAAATGTGGTGGTACAGCGGGAGCGATGGAGTGTCGAGGAGAGCGCCGTAAAGGTATGGGAGACTCGATTGATTCAATGAGATTGAGGCGAGCAAAATCCGTCTCTGGTGGTTTGAACGGGGTAGAATGAACATTGGTAGTGGAAGTGTTGGAATCTTCAAGTTCTATGGGTAAAGCTGGTGACGCGGTATCGCGTACATGTTCAGATTCCATAGAGAAAAGAATGTCGCAGAATTATAGGCGCATCCAAGAACGAATAGGTGGCGTTGTGGGTCAAGCAGTTACAACTGACCGCGTCTGCTGCCCAGGACCAGCGCCGAATTCAGCGTGTTTGAAGTCACGTGACTGCCCGTTGGACATGTCAAAAAAATCTCAAAAATCTCATTATTGTAACTCTACCACCACGAGACGTCGAAGTATCATTCATGGGGTGTTGTCCCATCCATGAATCAAGCCCTGCGTCTACTCTCGGTAGAAGAAGCCTCTTCGCGATAACCCCCATAACTGATACCTCGTCGATCACCCCCCTTTAGGGCTGCAACATTCCTGCTCATTCGAGGCCATTAATACCAGGCCACGCTATCGATGGTATGCACCGGGGTAGACTAACCTCGCTTGATTAAATTCGCTTGAATCTCTGTATGAGGACTCCGATGGTCCTTTGGACCAAGAGGGACGGCCCTCGGCAGCGGGACCCGCTGATTCAGGATGATGAGTCGCACTGGAGCGTTCATCACGAAGTTGTTGCTTCAACTGCCGATCGAGGGTCAGCTACGGATTGGGAGACAAGCAAAGCTTTCAGAGGCCCACCTCGCTGTTTTCCTTCTGCAATGAATGCAACGTGGTGCCCTGCATATCCAGTTTACCCTTGATTTCGTTCAGTATATCGTCGAAAGAGGCTTTGACCGCCTTCGGGAGGATCTCGCCATCTCTCCTTCTTACTGGCGAAGGTGAGCAGCTCCTCTGCGAAATCCTTCGACGCTTCCTCTCTCTCGATCGCGATCGTTCGTCGCGTCTGGAACGCGAAGACTCGTGTCTTTCACTCCTCAAACCCCCATAATCATCATCTGTCTGCTTTCGCTTGGCAGAGGATACTTCGCGAATGGACAGTGTCATGCTGTCTACCTCTCCCCGGATGTTCGCGATTGCACCCTGGACGCTACGCTCGATGACCCCGTTAATCTCGGAAGTGAACGCTCCAAAAAAATTTTGCCATTCTCCTTCGAGCGCGGAGAAATTGGACTCCACCCTCTCTTTGCTTCGGATATGCTCCAGGATGGTATCTGCCAGAGGTGTCGTGACTGCAGCCGCGGCGGATGAGGAGATCTTGGACAGGGTTGTGGACATTTCGCTATAATTGTGCAGATTTCGTTCGTTCTCTGCGTGTTTGGCCGTGTCTTGAACAGCCTGATTTGATAGGCTAGAACAGGAAAGTTGAGCGGACGAAGGTGCACAAGAGAGCTCAGACGTACGCCACAATGCCCCTCAGAAGGTCTGCCAGTTTGTTTGCTATTGATGCACCACTGTGGTCTGTAGGACGCACGATGTCCTTGGGACCCGAAGGCAAACGTACGACATTGGGACCGGCATCGCTGCCTTCTGATGCCTTTTCATCGTCCTGGTGGCGCTCAGACGCTGGAACGATCGAGGAAGGATAGGGACGAACCGGGTTGGAGAAATTCCCTCGCTGATCCAACTTCATCTTAGCTGGAGCGGTTGGATACGGCCTTTCGATGGTGTAGGGCCTTTTTCGCGTGTTATCTGTTTTGGTGTTACGTGCACGATCGCCATCGCGCGCGGAATGAAATTTATTGTCGCCAGTGCGGTGGTGCTGCAAGACTGACGCGTCTTCATCGTATTCTACCTTGCATTCTAGACGAAAGAGGTCCGTTTGAGGGACGAGGGGAGCTCCAGCCCGATGTCCAAGCGGTGTTCCCACTTGCGCAGGAGTCTTTGTCTGCGATGTTGCTTTTGGAAAGGGATGGCATTTCAGTCCAGGCCAGTTGGGGTCTGTCGGGTGCACAAAGCTGCCAACGAGCATAAATAGGGATTTTGTCATGGCTCGCTGCAACTCACCGACAGTTAGCGCCTTGATTGCAAGGTGTATGCAGTGGTTGGCCGCTTTCGTCAAAATACTGAACTTGTGTCACTCGCTGACCGTTCGTAAGGTGAAGGTGGATTACTTACGCGGCATTGATATTTCTTATAAGGCGCATTCTGCGTTTTTTGAGACGACGGGGACATGAGGAAAAGGATTGACGAAAAGTGGGACTGAAACGTTGGGGGTCAGAGAGAAAGAAGCTCTGCTCTGGGATCATAGGACTCGCAAGAGCTGCCAGCATCTAATTCGGACCCGTCACTCTTCACTGATCTCACACTGACAGAAGCTCTCTAGACAAGACCTCCGAGTCGAGACCGCAATGCCAGAACAAGCAGAAACTAGCTCACTGATATCCCTAGTATCGCGATGAACAACGGAGGAGGTCAGATCCACTGGATCCCGGTTCTGTCACGACGTGCTGTGGCACGATGTCCGCTTACCCGATCGCGTTTATCACCAGTCCCTCGATTTACTCAATTCCGAGGCGGCGTGGAAACCGCTTTGACTGTGATTTGGTGTAAATATATCGTCGGCAGCGGATCATCTTTTTCCAGAGCATACAACTCAAACGTTGAGGTGTCTGTTCCAGCGCGTCAATTGATCAATCGCTATCGCTAAATGTTACACGGTCCTCGTCTTCTTGCTCCTCTTCTTGCTGTCTTCTATCATATTGACTGAAATCGACTGACACAGTGCCTTCCTCCATAAGGTTGTCTTCTTCCAGATTTCTGTTGCGTTCGAACAGTTGACGACCTGTGTAGCACATAAACTTCATATTGAGTTCATGATTCAAAGCAAAATGGGGTGCTCACCTGATAAGCGGGCTGCCACCCGTTTCCATTCTTCGCGCTCCTTCGGTGACAGGCCTTTCATTTTCTCTTCTTCCTCTCGTGCTTTCAACTCCGCCTGTTCTGCGTCGAACGTCAATTTCCATGCTTTGAAAGACTCCACCGTGACTGGGGTGCCTCTCGTGCGAGCAGCTTCCTCCTATGAAGAAATCAGGGCACGATCCCCCACCGAAGTGTCGGAATTCACACCTCTAATGCAATTCGTTCCTGCTCCATCTCCTCCCGTTTCGCCTTCTCGGCTCTCTTTTTCAGAAGATCGGTAATTTGATCACGGAGATGAGAGACTAGCGTGAATGTCATTGCCATTCCCAGGTTTTCCTCGCCCTGCGATTACAGTCGTTAGCCTTTAGGGATTCTAGTGTAGTCTGAGTTCGTTTGGAGACTGACCATCTTTTTCACGTCGTCCAGAAGTTCTTTCGATTCCGTGTCATCGAGTCCCCCTTCTATGCAAGCCAGCGACAGTTCCGGTAGAACATCTGGATAGTCATCTGGGTACTGAACATGCAGGTTGACTTTCACTGACGATCGACGTTAGGCAGGGCTCAATCGTGCGGGTTGTGTGCCAATTACATGTCGTTTCGCTTTCGGAGGCGTCTTCGGGCTCTACCTCAATATGAATCTCCCTATCGGATATTTCTATCTTCGCATGTGAGTCGAGCAGCAAAAGTCACATAGAAAAAACGATCATACTGGAGAGTTCTGAGGCGTATATCGACTCAAGAACCTGTCATGGATCAGACAAAGCATGAGTAAGGTAGCTAAGTCAAGGCAATGCAATGATGAAATTACTTCGAATTCCTCTTGGAGAACTTCGGTCGACATGGAGGTCAGCGACGAGATATATGTGGTGGGTGAGAAATTGGGACAAGTTGGAGAACGCGTCGCTTATGTAATTCAGTCATGTCTCTTGCCCGAGCATTCCAACGAGCGGCCCAGCTCGGACCAACCACCCTTGCTGCAGGAGCTTCAACTGCTCGGAGCATCTTCATACCCTCTTCTTCTCGCCTACAAGAGCTTCAGCCTACGCCAGGCCAGTCGGAACGACCATGGGACTCCATAGAACACACTACAAACAAGATTGTTGAGAGGCTCGGAAAGATGCAAAAAAAGGCCACCAATGAAGATATTTGGAGGTCTGCGTCCAAGAACGTCATGGAAGCTTTAGAGTCGTATCCGCCACATGACCCCTACTATGGTATCAGCTTTATTCGACGCGCTTTTTTTTTCGACTGACCCTTTGTACCAGGCCGGAGCGTCCGGGTTGTTGACGGAGACGTCGCGACCGCCTTCCAACGCCTAGCTAGCACCCTAGCTCGCAACAAAGTCACACAACAGCTCAGGATGTCCGAACGGCACGAAAAGAAGGGCGTGAAACGGAGAAGGTTGCAAAGTGAGCGTTGGAGAAGATTGTTTGCCCATGAGGTACGCGTACAACCTCTCTTCTGTGATCTTGGGTTTCTTAATCCAAGCAGGTCCGCAAAAATGTCCAACTCGTTACTAAAATTCGCAATCGTGGAGCATAGGCTGTTCCCTTTCTCCTCTCGGCAACCTTTTCAATGTTCGGGACGATCGGGTTCGCCCTCAAACGACCTGGACTCTACCCGTATGGGCACTGTCTTTTGGTATATCCGCACCTACGTTCATGTGGCTCTGATACTTTCCTAGATTGGATTTATGATAATCTCGATTATTTTTGCAATGAAGCTCCAATGGCATATTGAAACACCTCATGGAAAACACGATGGAAACCTTGGAAAGGATCTCAATAGAGAAGGAGAACTTTGACTGGGGGAATGACGCACGGCGACTCCTCCTTGCGACGATTTTGCGATGGTAAAGAGCCCTCGAACGCGGCAACTGTCGGCACTCCCCTCCCCCACAACTTGAGGCAAGAGTTATGCTTTCCAGGGACCATTAACACCACATCCTCAGCGATGTCATTGCGGTATTTTCGACAGTGAAAGGAGCTCCAGCCGCTATAAAACGACAATCAGTAGAAGCGATATGAAGGGCTACAGGCGACCATCCACCATCCACTCTCTTCGACATTCCATCCATGTGCCACTACGTTCGTATCTCTTCTGCATATTGATCCTGGACTGAGTTCAGCCCTTGTTTTGCAGATAATAGACGGCCGGATGTGGGCATGCGGTCACTTTGAACCCTTGACTTCATGTCATAGGGACTGTCAGAAACGGAACTGTTTGTTCTCCTCTGCCCATCCTTTCGGTAAGCACTGTTCACGGAGCATCCTATGGTTCTTCTGTTCACGTTCCAAACACCAGGCTGCAAATCTCCCAGCTGCATACGAACAATGCAACTACCCGTCACAAATCCTGTCAGGGTGTTCAAAGTCAGGTGCACAGACTGTCTATCCAGAGACGGGTCAGTTCGCGCGACAGAGGCCGGAAGATGATACTTATCGTTCATGGGTCAATATTCATGTTATTAACTTAAATTTATCCCTTTCAGCTATTCATCCATAGTGATGGATTTATCGGGGATCATCTTGATCCGATAGTGTGCAGCTATCGCCAACGAGTTGTGCCGCAGGACGAGCGACCATCGTTCGGAGTCGATATCGTTAAGACTTGTAGAGGTGATTTACCTCAATTCTCGGATGTTCCTCAGTCTATCCTCTAGTTGACAATACGTCGAGGAAAACTCTTTAGACTTTACTTCCGTTGCAAATCGATGTCCTCGAGACCCTGAGTCTCTTCGACCCTGCAAGCGCAGCTTTCCTTGGATAACGGCGCACGTCTTAATCCAACCCTGCCATCGCGAGTCGCCACTCGATTTTGCTTACAGGCACACCTTTCGCAGGTTACACGGCATAATTTGCGCCGACTCTTGCGACTGACCCCTTCAACCTCGGATCTACTCGGTCACTCGGCGACTATGTATGTCTAGTTCACATGCTGAGAAAGTGTGGAAGTTGGAGAACCCCCCTTTCCGAAGAATTGGGTGTCATGAGGCTGTTGGCAGCCCAGCCTCACTATCGTGCGTCGACATTTCTGATACTTCTCGGGCGTTTTAGAGGAGAGCCTAATTTATTCCACACCTCTGTTAGAATCCACGTGGGTTCATTTAGGCTGAAGCATACAGCGAAATTATAAGCTACAATTCACACAAGGATAGATAGGTTGAATAGTCGTTAGGACGTTTATAATAGCTGAGAACCAATTGCTCTGCTATCTTCGATCTCCACTCCCTTGGCCCATTGCTCTCAAACAACTTGGACAGTAGTTGTTAATCAGGGGGTCTGTTCCCAAGGGCAGATCAGCTTGAGATGGTGGTCATGGGAGAGGAAACAGGAAGTAACATACGATATTGTTCGGGAAATTGCTTGCTATACGACAACCGATCAGTCAGAAAGACTTCATGCCAAACCTGAGAAGACTTACTACTGCCAACAGGTATCCCTGCAGTTGGGCCCACAGTTATCGGGATGTGCAACACTAAATTTACAAAATCGGTCTATGCATGGTATCTGGGGAAAGCGTATGGGTAGAGTGGAAATCCGTGATAGCATTATGGACGGACCAATTCGTCTGGCTTTAAACGTCGATCAGATAGAAGCTATTTGTGGCGTAGGGACCAGAGGGACGAACCAGTCTAATGATATGACCGCAACGGCTATAAGTGTTTTGCACCCTTGGGACGCGGAAAATCAGCAGGTCGAAAGACAGGAAAAGAAGAGAAACCCACTGTCGTAGTCTGCACATCAGGAAGGTTGAGGCGGATATTGTGTTATACCAGGACCAGACGCCCAGGCTTTTATACGCCTACGACACACAGTCACAAAAGGACCGATATCTGCATCCCGAGGGAGACCAATGAAAACACAGGATCCCCCTCGGACCGACCAGCAATAAGTTAACTCGTTTCTTGCGGTTGCTTCACTTATTGGGTCCGCATCTTCGACAGTCACACCTGGGCACCGAGCAGTTTTGTCATGGCGTCATACCTAACAACTGACCATTTAGTTCATGAACACTGCCGTGGCCCGTTCCTTCTGATTTCAAGATTTAGTCGATGACCGATTCTTCGAACATCCTCCATCCATGTGGAATTAGGCGTCCAAGATTGATCGATAGTAATAAGAATGACCAAGGAGCTCGTTCCTTTTTCGTCTTCCGACTCGCACTGGGCAAAGGTGTAACGACGTCGACAAGCCAGGCTTTTTACGAGGCGAGTTCATTATACGGGATTCCAAGCCAGCCAGAAATCTTGAACTGGGGATTCCCGCCGGAAGTAGGGCCCGGGAGTAGAGGAATGAATCCGAGGATTCGGAGCAAGCAGCAGGGACACGGCAGGTTTATTTACCCAGTAAACATTCCAACTAGATACTGACTGACGCCTTCGGGCGTGAGGCTCCCTACGTCCGAGAAAACTAAGGTGATAAGATCGGGCCTTGAGCGATAGCGATAGTGAGAAAGAATCGTACGGTAGAAAGCCAGATGAAGACAAACCTGGTATAATCTACTTCCGGATTATTTTGAGCAATTTGTTCCTGGGTAAATCTGATGGGCGACTCTGCGTCGTCCGTGGATGCCTCCCCTGAGCTGGGCAAAAATACCGACGGCCTGGCATTCATTGGGGGTGCAGCTTTCGGTTGAGAAATGGGGAATGAGAACAGGTTGGGATTGTGTATGGGGAGATCGTCTTGAGATAACGGGAATAACCTATGGAACTTGAAGCTAACAAAAATAACGACTCGTCACAACGAAGTTCCAAGAGAAAGAGGTGATGGGCGACATCACCTTTCCGCCAGAGCGTAGAAAGGTTTGCTGGCGGCCCTCGCAATGATAGCCAACTGATTACTTCCAACGGCGTTGATGAGCCCACCGCTCTCAACAACGGCCTCTGAGCCAACGAGAACGAAGTCCACCTTCTCGATGGCATAAGCGACCGCTGAGTCCAAGACGACTGTGCAGGGTATGCCAGCGGCTGTCAGCATTTCTGCTGTCCTGATTCTAGCCATTGGCACAAGTTTAGCGTATCCTAGCAGTTATCTGCATATGCCCACCTACCCAAGACCTTTGGGACGGGCTTCGGTCACATAAACTTTTGTAAAACGAGAATATTTGAGCCGTATGTTGATTGTAGGTGAATATTCGCCATACCAGAGATACGCTTTCGCTTGTGTGCCATTAGGAGGGTTTGCATCACCACTCGCGAGTAGGAGTGGGTCAAAATCTTTAATATGTGAGGTCAACCGGCGGTAGGAGTCGCAAACGAGTTGATCGCACTCACCACAGAGTCATCTTTGATGAAATCGAAGGCCACTTCGGCGATCTTTTGGCGGTAAGTCAATGCTTCTGCGACGTATTGTCGACCTTGCTGTATGAGCTCCGTTCTGATGTCTGAGAATTTCTGCGCGTTTTACATTGAGCTGCAGTAAAGCGCCAAAGTCCGACCGTATCTCGTACCGCAGAAGCATGAGGAAACAATGTGATGAACTCGATGAACAACTTGCAACCAGCGTTCAAGCTGATCGGGTTTTTGGATTGTTTGTTAAGGGCTTCAGCACCATCTTTCAACTCCTCGACAAGCTCAAAAGTGGTCCCCGCTAGCGTGCATCATCGTTGAGGCATGAATAGATTCTTCCCTGGGCTCGGAAAGCGCACCATTCGATCTTTCCATAATCTCGGTAAGGGCGAGTATCGCAGCCAACGGGGGTGACACCTTAGCCGGGTCATGGTGTGCATGAGCGTTCGAGAGACGGAATGAAATAAAATACGTACTTCTTCATCTTTGAGAAAACCGAGATATGTTTCGTAGATGTCCATGACTGTTGGAGGGCACTGATGAGGCCGAATGAATCGCGTCGAGTCACAGACTCACAGTAATCACTCACGTACATAAAACGTGACACGCGTGGCACCCACGTGGAAAGTCCGGTCAACTCTTCAACTCTAACGCACGCGAGATCCAGGTCGGACGAGGACCCTGGGGTGTAGACCGCCATTTCCTAGGTAACCTCCGATATCCCAGCGCGGCTATGAGCAGTTGTGTGGCGCCTAAAAATCGCAAAATCGGCTATTCTTGCAGGACGACGTTACCTGAACGTTCCGTTCGTAAGCACGGTCTGGAAGGTTCTTGAGGGCTGCTTCCGACGTCTCGTTCGCGCATCCAGTGCACCTGGGCTCCGGGTGCTCTAGGTAGGGATAAATAGACAGCTGGCGATGACGGTGGGTCCCCTTGGGTCCCTGCCTAGTCCCACCCTGGATACTCATTGCGTCCCGGTATTTACACAACAGCTGTAATGCGAGTTACGGGAACGGGATCCATAAACATAGACTCAAATAGATATCCATGTCCAGGGTTGAATGATACGAATGATACCCAACGGGCGGGTTTCAGCTCAAGAGGAAAAGCAAGTATATCGGCCCTGTGGTACTTGGTTATGATGCGAGATAGACTTGGATATACAAACAAACGGTAGGCGGGAAGGGCTTATGTGAACCTGACGGCATAGAATGGGCAAGATAGACCGCGGATGACGACGAAATGAGACGCAGGAAGAAACAAGGTACTGGAAAAGATGCAAAATCAGTCTCAGCTGGCTCGATGGAGAGGTTGCCTTTGTTCTTTGGAAAGAGGCAAGTTGAAAAGTACGGAAGGGTACATATAAGCTGTTGTGGCGGATCCCGAATGGGCAGGGGTTGGAGCGGTTGCTACAGGAACCGTCAATTGAGAGACTTGATCTTGCGCCGGTGAAAGTTCTACCAAAAGCAGCCGACGCGAAAATTTCGCACATACCCAAGTCCATACGAGAGGCGTTGACGTTGAGCAAGCATTCAAACGAATTGAATTGAGCAGGTGCAAGGGGCAACGGAACAGTTTTGACCGGTCGTGTGCCAGTCCGGAAGGAACGCCCAGGGAAACGGAGGGCGGCTTCGGCGGTCAGATGCCTCGTGTCACGATGAGCTCGCCTACTTGACGATAAGCACCCCGTTCAGGACCTTGTTCCGTATCGGCTCTTCGCCGTTTTTATCCTTTTTATCCTCTTTGGTCACAGTCGATGACGGAAGATTTTCCTAATTTGGGAGTAGCTAGCCTCGTGTAATCGTGAGCTCAGACTTTTCTTGCCGACCAGTTTTTGCGCCGACGAGAATATATAATATATTCAATTTTCGGTTTGACAGGGTCCCCCGCCCTTCCTCGCCTACAAAAAGGCTGATGCTTTTCTTCCGTCTCTCACCCCCCCAGTGAGTTGCAAGCAGGCCCTACCAACGTCCACAACTTTCTCTTCTCTTTCTCTTTCTTCTCGCTTTCGCCTGTTCACTTGTCCCGTCGCGCCGTTGTCCACGTATTTCCGCTGTAAGTGCCCTCCTCACCTCGTTTTCTTCTTTTTTCTGACGTGTCTTGGGTCTAGTCATTTTCGCACATTCTGGTCGCGTCTTGTCTTCCGATCCCATCCCAAACTACCTGAAAAATGTCGAAACCAAGAGCGGAGGTCGTATTCTCGAGCGATGTCGGCAACATGGACGACTGGGCGAAACGTACAAGGATCCCTCTCACCACCGCGGACGCTCTGGGAGCTACATATGCACGTGCTCACCGGTGGTTCCAGCATCTCCGTACTCAACTCATTCGGCAACATCAATGGAGGGATGCTTCTCCCTCAGACTCCCGCATGCTATTCTCACTCGAGACGTCGTCCATATGGCGTTCCTCCGTTGGCTTGCCGGCCGGCCCAGCGCTGAGGCTACAGCTTCCTGCCCATGCCAGCTCGTTCTTTTCTCCAGAACGTCGCGTTCAATGGCAGATGGTCTTCCATAGCGACATTTTCGAATCTGTTCGGAAGATATGTCCTCCCATCAACGATATTCTCAGCCTGATCCAATGTCTCTTAACCGGTCTTGTCACCCTCGTATTTGACGAGAATCTTCCACAAGGGGTCTATCGAACGACGCGAGCTTTACCACCTGTATCGTGGATAAACGCTAACGAGCAACAACTGATCGAGATTTTTGGAGCCTCACACTACAAGGCTCTGCGAAGAGCATGCAGTGACACCGAAACCGCGTTCAAACTCGAGGTCATTCCACACAGACGTTGAGGACGATTCGCCATTCTTGCATTCTTGTGGCGCCTCAGTTGTATCTGAACTATGCCCCACCATGCCCCACGACCCTCATCGTTTGTTATCCTTCCCCGCAGACCGTGTCTGCTCTCTCGACTGTTGTCCTTGTCTCTATGTTACATCTTGTGGCGTTAACTTCCTCCTACCGTCCCATAATTCTGCTATCGTTATCGCTTCCGTATTGCTTGCATTCTTCTACATTATGACCTCTTGCACATCCGCCTTCTCATCGCACGTATAAATTAACTTCTAACTTCTTGTTCTTCCATCATCATATCTAATCCTTTCAACACACTTCATGTATCATTTATATCTTGGTGTCCCGGTTCTCTCTGCAGCTACAGTAATTAGGATAATTGTTACTTTTGTTACTCTAGATAATGTTATAGTTTCGTACACGTATACTGTATACTTTTCGTACACTAGATGGTATACAGGTCAAAAGAATTCGCTAGATAATTCAATCCAAATCTGAACCTTGTGCTGGAGCTCGGGGGCCTTTCGATGTAGAAACAAGGTCGCCGATCGAGAAAGGAAGTCATGCAGTCATGGAAAGTCGACCGATGCAAGTTCGTCCTCGACCAGCAAACGGACTCGACTCGTCCGATCTTGTCATCGGAGGCAAAATCTCGAAGCACGTGCTCTGGTTCTTCTAATTGAGAGCGCTTGGAATAGGCGCTTGTAAGTTATGTCTACTCCAGTTCTCTGCCAGAGTGCAACCTGTCCGAATGGCAACCCTCCGTCTCGATTAGAATGCCCGACTTGCAGCAAGTGTGTAATTTCCGATCACTCACGCTCTCGGAACTGACTGGATCTTCAGGCTGGGCATTCGAGGATCGTTCTTTTGTGGTCAGGAATGCTTCAAAGCAGGATGTAAATTTTTCCCAACTCTTTCATGTTTCCCTTGTTGACTAGAATGAATCCACTCTCGCAGGGGTATGTTATACATTGTTTCTCGTCCAATACATTCTTACTCTTGATCACAGAAAACCCACAAAATCATACACGATCTAGCGAAGCAACCCCAGTCGACGAGCAATGTCGCCCGTAATCGTGCGTGTTCTCAGCCTGGCTCCGCCCTCAATCCTCTAATACCATGCCGCCGCAGCCGAGTCATACAACCCGTTTCCCAACTACTCATTCACTGGGCCTCTAAGACCCATGTACCCATTATCCGGAAAACGTGCGGTCCCAGATCACATTCCACGTCCAGACTACGTAGACGACGGTAGAGTCAAGGCCTTTTTCCGTCAATTCGCCGTCCTGTGAGCTTACATGCTGCTCCCTGCCTCAAGGTGTACCGAAATCTGAACGTAGGGCCGCTGGTCAACCGCCTCGTTTATTGACTATGGAGGAGCAGGAGAAAATGAGAAAAGTGTGCAAGGTGCGTCTATTTTACCCCTCGATCTCGTCGCAGTCTTGATATTAATCGGTTCCATCATACCAGCTTGCTAGAGAAGTCCTGGACCTTGCTGCTTCCCACATACGACCCGGGGTTTCCACCGACGAGATCGACGAAATCGTACACAACGCATGTATTGAGCGAAACTCATATCCATCACCTCTAAATTATCGGAACTTTCCGAAATCAGTTTGCCTGTTGGTTCTATATCTCCTTGGAGGCCGCTGAAACTGACATGCTTGATTCCTTTTTTGCTCCTCACTTCTCCAGCTCCGTGAACGAGGTGATCTGCCATGGTATCCCTGATCAGAGGATATTGCAGGACGGCGATATTGTCAACGTTGGTGAGTGTATAACCCGATTCCTTGGCTCGATGAACTCCCTTCACCCCATATTTTGTGCCTACAGATGTCACGTTGTACTACGATGGTAAGCGACCCGCCATTAATCCGATCCTCAGCAGAAAGTTCGGCTCTGATTGAGGTTTCCGAATCCAAGGATTCCACGGGGATTTGAATGCGACCTACCCTGTGGGCAATATCGATGAGGATTCAAAGAAATTGATTAAAACCACTCGCGATTCGTTGGACGCCGCCATCAAGCTATGCAAACCTGGTGCGCTCTTCCGTGATCTAGGAAAGGCTATGTGAGTGAAAGTGGCACAGAGAAAACTGTTCTGTGTTGGTGCTGATCCACTTTTTTTTTTTACCCACAATGAATTCAGTGAACCGGTAGCTCGTGCCAATGGATGTGCGGTGGTAAGAACCTACACTGGACACGGGATCCACAGTTTGTTCCATTGTGCGCCTAACGTTCCGCACTATGCCAAAAACAAAGCCGTGGGTACTATGAAGCCTGGGATGGTATGTTGTCTCTGTTCCGTGTCAAGAACTTAGATTCAAGTTTAATTACCTTACTGAATTAGTGCTTCACGATCGAGCCGGTGAGATGCCAGCATCCCTATTTTTGCTACTCGTTGCTGACTTTAGATGTGCAGATGCTGAACTTGGGCACGAACTGGGGTGAGGTGCATTGGCCAGACAATTGGACTGCTACCACGGTTGACGGGAACCGTAGTGCTCAATTCGAGGAAACGCTCTTGTGGGTGACGAATCTTATTTTCTTCGCTGCAGGGTTTCTGATACCGATCCTAGGATTACTGAGACGGGGGTTGAAGTACTTACTGCTGGAGCCGACTGGAAGCCCACATAAACAGCAGTCGTAGTCGTAGTCGGAAGCCTTGTACGGATATAAACACTACATCAAGGATACCGTTTATGAACTCGGATACCTAACGGACACGATATCCGTGGGTATTTTCAACCCACGGAAAGAAGTCTAACGGACCCTCATCCCACACGCCAACATTGAATGCAGGTTATCATTGCAAGTTATCCGGCCGACATCATAATTCACGCAGGCGTCTGAGTAAAGGAACACGAAAGCCTGAAAAGTCTTTTATCCCATTAAATACCGCAAAGAACAGAGTACACACATCCATCCATCGGAATCATAGACAATCAAAACACCACCTGCAGGCCTCCTGAGTCATGTTTACTCGTCCTTGGCGTGGAGCACTTCATTATTGAGATCCTTCGTCGCATCGTCAAAAGGTTCCTGCTGGTCAAGTTGAGCGATACGTTCGACGGGAATTTGATCTGAGAGACTCGCTTTTCTCTCCCGTCGACCTATTCGGAATGATAGCTGGTCCACTTCGTTGACCGGGGTTGCGGGGCTCATCGCAAACTGCGAAGAATACGCAAGGGGACTGCTTTGATTTCTCAGACGTTGAAGCTCGGCATACGAGTTTGTCCGACTTCGAGACTTGAGGTGATCGTCGGGCAGCAAGCCGATGACATGCTCGTAGTCGCCCGCATCCTCTTCCTCCGAATCGTCGGGCGTCCCAACTCGGCTTGGTTCATCGACATGAATGACACCGCTCCAGGCACTGGTTCCCCGTCTCGCACTCTTGCTCCATCCGAAGAGACGTTCATCTATCCATGTCATTGGATGGGTCAAGCCCAGCCCTTGCGCGTCAACGGCGCCAACGCTGCTCTTCCTCCTCCAAAGCCCCGGCGTGCCAGTAGATGGTGGGGCACTTGCAGACGGCACCAAGATCCTAGTCTGAGGTCAGGTCAGTAACTGTACATTCGACACGTAACCGAAATGTATACCTCGTTGAAATCAGGATACAATTTGGGACCAAGTTCATTGATCAGGGTCGCGACCTCGTTAGCAAGCTGAACTCTCATGTTCTTCAACTTGTCGAGGGACCTTTGCTGACCTGGGATCAAAGCAACGATTAGGGGCCGCAAAGATCTGGAGGGGGGTCAGTGAGGAATGGCGAACGCTCGCGTTATCACTCACTTGAGAACATCCATCCCCGCTTCTCCGAACTTGAGGGCTGCGAGATTCATGAAGGGTAAAACGAGGAACAAGACAAACGGCGTCATTATTCTCCATTTCAGCGGTGCTTGAGCACGAATCATGACCATCACAGCCAGGAATGCGTAGAAAGAGTATAGGAGAGGTGCAACGCCGAGCGAGATGAGGACTTTCCATGTTGCAAGAACGTCCTTTCCCGCTATTTTCACAGTCGATTTGGCGAGCGCCTCTGCACCAGTGTCAGAGCCATGGTTGTACAATTACATAAGGAGGTACCAACCCTTTGCTTTCTTTCTGGAAAGGACCGAGGCCAAGATGAACATGGGACCGTTAAGGATGGTCCCGGGAAGCGCGAGTACTGCCCATGCCGCAAGTAGACCAACGCGGTATGTCAGGAGACCTAGTGTCTTCCAACTCGCTTTTTGGGCTCGCGGGACCTGAAATACCATGAGATGAGTCTCGTGAGACGTTTTTCGACCATCGAATAGACAGCACCTGGTGGTCGCGCAAACCCAAGTCGCGCAGCAAGCGATTATATTTGAGGACGTCTGCGCGGAGTTTTTGAATGCGAGGGTCGTCATGGAAGTGCGTATACCCTTCGAGAAGTCGTCGATTAAGTTCCACTACCTGACCCAGTGTCAGGTGCTGGCTTGGAGTTTTATAGAGTCGCCGGACTGCCTGGATCAACTATGGTGTGGTGGACATGAGGACACGAACAACGCGGAGACAGAGGAGCGAAACGTACCATCAAGGTGTCATAATCTGGTGCACGAACGGTAACGGTTTTCAAGCCATCGTATATGAGGTCCAAGAACTTCGCCACTGCTTCCCGCTTTTGTGCACCACCCTGCTTGAACATTTCAACAAGTTCTTCCGGCACATCCAATGCAGTACCGAATTCCACTACGGCCCGAGAACGAAACCTATGAGGATGGAAATACGAGAAACCACAGGGAACGATCTTGACGCGGCAGTTGGGATCGTTTGCCATGGCACCCAGCGCCATGACAGACACGCCAGCTTTGAGTGGTAGAAGGTCGGTTCGGTCGTGGCTGCCACCTGTGGATAATTTAGACGCGCGCATATACTGGTGAGAATCAGGGCAAAGACCTTCGGGGAAAATACCGATGCTTCCTCCCTGCTTCAGGCAGTCGTACACATAGCGGTACATATCCTGCTGGTCCACATAGGGTAGCGTTTTATAGTTGATACCATCCTTCCCCTCCTTGCGCAGCTCTGCCACCTTCTCCCTCACTTTGTTGGTTCCCTTACCGCTTTCTCCACCAAATTCGCGTTTGATTTTGAGTTCGGTATCCGAAATTACTTCGACCACCTCAGCTATTGCATGGTCGACCGATTTTGGTAATAGGATTTGCATCCTGGGGGAGAACTCGGACGTGAACTTCGTATCTTTACCAATAACGAGACACGGATCGTCATCTGAGAGAATGACTCTTCCGGTGCCATTCTTGGCGTTGTCGGCAGCCCGTTCGACGGGAACTATCATCAGTCAGTACTGAATAGAGGCATTAGAAGGTAAGAACGTACTGCTGTTCATGAGACGGGTGAAAAATCCAACAGCCTTTCGCTTCATACTCGCAGCGGCAGTGAGGAACTGTACATGACGACCAGTCTCCTTGTGGACTTGAAGTGCTAGCAGCAACGGGTCCAAAAACTATCAATCATCAGCAAATGTAGATGCAGCGAAAAGAGAGACCCGTTACCTGATTATTATGAGGAGCTGCAACCAGAATCACAGGCCCATCACGAGGAATATTGAAAGCACCACGAGGCCGTATTTCACGAAAGAAGATGTTGACGATGAGCTTCCAGAAAACAATGGAAGTGTCGTAGGCCAAGTGAGACGAATGAATAGCGGGGGCCATTGTGGACTGAACTCAGAGGCCTGGTTATGGGAAGGCGAGCATTCGCGAAGCGATGGACGTTGGCGGTGAACGAGACTTGCACAGTGCCGGTTTCGTCACGGATGACAATATTGCCGTACGTAGGCCGAATCAACTGCCCTCTATTGCCGCCCCAGAACTTCTACTTCTTCTTCCCCAAACACCCTGTTTAATACTCTCGTTGGGGAGATAAGCGTCTTCAATGTCTATACATAGTAGTATCTTACAAATGAGAGAGGTCCCCGGTACTGCCTCTCGATTGAAATGTCACAGTGGCTGCCATTGTCTCCGTCCGGAGGTGGTATTCTTGCCTCATACCACCAATGGTATGTACCTGGGTATCCAGATCCTCATTTCATCTTCGATTCATCTTAGAGGGGCTCTAGTGGCTTTATGGTGGGTTTCGTTCACTTCCGTTGTTGAGGTTCAGGCTTAACATATCAATCGTAGTATACCGAGACTATTATGCTGGAAACAAGGATACAGTAGGGTTCTATAATGAGACTGAGTGCGATGAGGTACAGAATACAGCATGTAGATGAGGTCAGATGGCGAAGGAAGGGAGTACGTCAAAAAAAAACCATTAACTCATAGAAGTCCGTGCAGTCGAGGGCTGCTCCTGGGATCCGTTGCTCTGGGTGCTAGATCGATACTGGAAAAGATTGTGTAGGCGTGAAAGCTTGTCCTGAGTATCGGGTGCTACCGGTGGGCTCTGCCGCCGCACTGAGGGGGGAGAGCGGGGGGATGGTTCGGATTGCTGAGGAGACGCCGGGGGATTGCGGGAAGACTCGAGTTCTACAGAAGTGTCAGATCAGCGGAGAAAAACTGGAGAATGGGGTCGGGCACTAACTCGATAAGGTATCAGCAACAGCGGCATTCCTTTCTTCGTCTTCTGCTGCGCGGCTAGCGAGTGCACGATTAATGTATTTCCGAAAAGCAGCCCCCGTAGACTCGAGGATCTTCTCAACACGCGGTCTCTTGTGGGGGTACGCCTTCAGGAAATGGTGGAGCTCCGTTATTCCTTCTTTATGAAGGGCACCGGTTGTCTCGCTCGATATGTGCCCAATAATAGTGAGAAGCTGTGCATCGGGATCAGGTTCCTCAGCAGTAGGTGGGTAACCATTTTGCCCGTTGAAAGAATCGGGGCGACTGGGGGACGAGTTTCTGTGGCTAGCGGAGGCAGAAGAGGCGGTCTCTTGAGGAGAGATAGCTCGACTGGATGCCGTCGACAATGGCCTGGAGGGCTGGTCTGCGTCGCCTTCGTTCCGGCCACCAGGCATATCTGTGTTGCCTCGAGACGTAGAATTTAGGATTCGGTATACGTACGGGTAAACAATTGTGGCTGAGGGATCGTCGAAAGCCGCAGACAGGAGATCGTATACATCGTCACCGTAATGAGCTAATGCTTGTCAATGCAATGTTTCTTTACAGATGAATGAAGCACTCACCAACAACATGCTGAATGATGACTTTGATCGTCCTCAAGGGCATGTCACCGCAGGGGATTTTGTTGGTGGAACGCGCTCTCCAATCGTTCGGAGGCACAGACTGCAAGAAGTGCTCTATTGCAGGGAATAGCTCGACGGGATCGAGTTTCTGCTCCGCGAGGTCTTGTGGAATACTACGAGCCAGTTTCCAGACACATTTGAGGACAAGCTCGGCAACCTTGGCTTCCTTGGTGTCTGCTGTCGCTCCATTGTGGGAGAATGGTTTGACGATTTGGAGCAACAAGGCGAAGAGAGCACTGCGGTAGCATGATTAGTACGGGAAATCGTTGTCTTCGTGGCTCTGCCACTCACCGGAATATTGACATACGCCTGCCCATCGCAAAAATGCGCAGGATAATCATGTTGATGAAACGAGAAAGGTCTTTCACTTGCTTGGTCGGGCTGTCATCGGTCTCCAAAAGGCGAAGAGTCAGCTCCTCCAGCAGTGCCGTCAGGATGTCCACCGTCAGAGACTCCGCCAAAACAGGATGATCGCAGAAATTGTTCAACGTCTGGATCAGGTGTTTGGCGAGTCTGAAATTTTCATCTTGAGCCAAGGCTTCCGGACGTTCGAAGACGTGTGCCATCTGAAGCGTAATCGTTTCAATAAGGCCTTCGGTGTGTTCTGCCAGCTCGCTGTATTGTGACCCCCCTGATACACCCGTATTGAGAATCTTCTGCACCTTCTTCAGGGCATCTACGCTACGGGTGGCATCACTGCTGAGAATACTGGATATGGTTAATGTGATATCTTCCGGTGCCACAGTTTGGATCGCATGAAGGTCTGAGTCTGGAGGATCATCCGGGGCCGCGTCACGAGCTGCGGGGGCATCGTCATGAGAAGGAGGGTGGGATAATTGGGTGGAGGGTTGAGAAAAGTGCGTGCGAGGTCTGCCTAACCTGGAAGGCAGTCCGCTTTTGAGTCGGCTCGAGGTGGTGGGCGAGAGGGGGACAGATGGGAGGGAGCTGGCGGTCATTTTCGAGAGCTTAGAAGGCGAGTTCGGTCGGAGGTTCGTTGGAGGAGTTGGCGAATTTGATCGCAGGCCATGGGCAGGAGAGGCTGGCCTTCCAATCTTGGATGGACCCGGGATAGCCGGACTGGCAGGTCGGGGTATCCCTCCCAGTCTAGACGCAAAAGCGGGGGATGCGGGCCGAGCACCTCCGCCTGCTAGACGGCTTATCTGCGAGGGAACAGGTACCTCTGTTTTCTCCTCCCCGCTGGGCCCTGCGACACGACGGAGTCGCTCCTCCAACTGGGTTTTGTCCTTTGGCGCCAAGGGCCCGACCAATGCCCAGATCTTCTCACCCACAAGGACGTATCCCTCACTGAGGCAATGAAATCAGATCGGTTTCCGCAAGAAGCGAGGACTCGGCGTACCTAATGGTTCCCAATGCCGACTTGCGTACCGAAGAATCTTTATCAGAGATCATGGCGGCGATGACAGGAAACGCTTTCGATGGTTCGCATGCTGTCATACCATATTTCTTGAGGAGATTGCCGAGTTCATCGAGAGACCCTTGTCTTGTCTTAGCAACTTTCGACTTGAGGCCATGTTCTAGCAGGAGTTGGAAAATTCTGCTATACGCAAAGACCTTGGGCAAGGACTGAATGATGTGCGAAACGCGAACCCTGACTGGTTCACGAGCATCCCCCAGCTTCGGTGAATTGATAAGTTCGTATCCCCGAGAAACTGATGAACACGTACCTTGTGGATCACGGTCGGTATGAAACAGAGGGCCTCATTATCCGTGAGCTGATAGTTGACGTGCCGTAGAAAGCCAAGCACGGCTTCAACTACTTCTAGGCACTTCGAGATTAAGTTTGGTTGCGGTTCATGCAGCTTCATCGAGCAATATTTCAGTGGGAAATCGAAGTTCGCGAGGCAAACGGCTTCTGCAGCGTCGTCTCCTGACTGAGCTGCACTGTATATGTCGCATAACATCCCCAGTCCAGCGATGTGGTCGTTGATAGCGTTGTGATCGTGGCTGAACATACGCGAATGCAACTCTTTTGAGGCATGGGACTCCATCTGGCCCTGTAAAAGATCTGCTAGATCCTTCCTTGTAGGCCCTCCTTCGTTTATCCAGCGGGAGGCATCTTTGCCGCACCTCGTTTTCCTTGATTCTGGATTCGTTCCGATAAGGCAAAGCGAAGGGCCGGGAGATGGTGTCGCAGAGGTTGGCTTGGAGGAGGCAATCGGAGCACCGGGTCGTTTTAAACCTCCAAGGCCAGGTTTGGCCAGACGGGAAGCAGGGGCAGGAGTCTCAAGAGGAGTTTCTGCTCTAGATTCAGGCCTGCTACTTCCAAGCGGAAGTTTACGACGCACACCTGTTAATTTGCTGGCAGGAAGTTTAGGAGCGACACTATCGGAGGGGCTGGGTGCCCGCTGTTCCGGAGCGGTTATAGGTCCAGGCGGGGGTGCAGAGGGGGGTGCGGATGCAGGTGCAACTGGCTTCGGTTTGGACGGAGCTGCAACTGGGGGAGCTTCCGATTGTGCTGGTCGTGCCGCCTGGATCAGCGGTACAGCGGTATTGCGAGATGCTGGTTTCAGCGAGTTGGTTTGCTGAAGAACGAAGTCGAAACCTGCTGAGGCCACCAACGTCGGCAAAAGAGCCTGTGCAGCTTTGCGAACGTCACTATTACGGTCATCCAGGGAGGAGACCACTGATGAAGCCCAATTGCTGATATCCAACGAGGACGATAAGTCGTGTCCTTTGAACCAATCTACGATCCAGTTCAAGAGCGTGCCTTTCTGAAGGGGATTGGCCGATTCCAGTCCAGATGTCAGACCCGGAACCATGGAGTCCAAACCTTCGCACGCGGTAGCTATAGCGGTCAGTGTCTGGAGAGCCGCATTCCGGATGGGTGCCTTTTGATCAGCTAACACTGTGCATACAGGCAGAACAAAGAATTTGTTCTGTTTCTCGAATGGTTTCCCCATACCGGTAGCGATCTTCGCGACAATATCCAGGGCCAAGGACTGGACCGCTTTATTAGCATCGACTACTCTCGCTTTCAACACTTGGGCAATCTCGCCTGGGCATAAGTTCGCTTAGTGGGGTCATTGACATCTGGATCAATGGAGGTAGGCTTACCCATGTTCGGCTTGAGCCGTTTGTTGCTTCCTTGATCTAGGATTGCTTGAAGGGTCTCCAATGCCTCCTTCTTAGTTTTCCAAGCATCGCTCTTCGCGTCTGAGAGAATCGTCGTTCCCTTTAACAAGCCGTCGATCTCAACTCGCGGGAACAGATCATCGAGCGCATCTCCACCAGCAGTAGCACCACCCTTCGAATTCGATGTAGGCATCGTTGCCACGTCCGTGGAGACACGTGTTGGTTCTGGCGGTGCTGTCCCTTCAATTTTGTCAAATTCGGCATTGATAGTGTTCAATAGTTGAGGGTTGAGATCTTGTAGAAGGTCCTTTATGCCTAGATACTTGGTCAGACACTCACAGCGAGCCTAAGAAGATATTAATCTCACTAGGGCCTGCAAATAGCTTGACGGTTACAAGCGTCTTGGTCGCGCTAGTTCGGACCGCGGCATTGGAATTCTGGAGAGCAGTCTTCAGGAAGTCGATCATACTTCTCAGAGATAATCCAGCGATGCCAAACTCCATGAGGGCTGAATTGACCCAAGTGACAGCGTCCGCAAGAACCTTTGGGGCTTTCTGCTTTGACAAGGAATCGTAGGCTGTTAAAGGCTATCAGCCCGGTCTCCAAAGCGAGAACGATAATCCCGTACCCTGGTTGAGGACAAACTGTAAAGACGTTTTCTCAGCAAAGATAAGCAGCGTATCACCAGCAGGTTTTTTGAGCTTCATATCCCCCAGCTTCTCGCTCATGTGAGGGACACAGAGCGCAACGCAGGACCTTCCAAAACTCGCCGATCTCTCCGCCAGCATGGCGCATACACCATATATCTTCGCTGACACCTGGAAATTCTTCTCTGCCCAACCTTTCTTCGCGAGCGCTCTTATTACCACTTCGGCATCTGCGCCCTCCACAACGCCCTCCAACCAGGTATTCATTTCGTCGAGGGCGGCTAGCCGGGTCTTCCAGTTAGCGTCCCCAAGATCAGTGAGAATATTGGAAGGTATCAAATCTGCAGCAAGACCGTCTGCGTCCTCCGGGGTGTGCCTGTATTTGAACGTATCCAGTGCACCGGGTGCTGCAGGTGGGGGTGCTTTCGATGGTTTGGCTGCCGCAGCAGCAGCAGGTACGGGCTTCTTCGCGGCTGGCGGGGCAGATCCTGAAGGAGGCCCTGAGCCCCCCGCAGCTTTATCCTTCTGGGCCTGCAAAGCAGTTAGACAAGTACAGCACAGAAACAAGAAACAGGCAACTGACCAGAAGTCTGGCAGGTGGCTTCCCAAGTGGCTTCTTCGGAGGTGCTGATTGTTCAAGTTCACCTGCGTCGAGCGAAGCGGGCGCTTTCGCAGCGGCAGAAGCAGGAGGCTTTTCCGCTGGCACCTTCTTCTTTGCGGGCGCTGCAGCTGGGGCTGCTTTTGGGGCTGCAGCTTTCGGGCCACTGCCAGCACCGGCCTTGCACTTCACGGTTGCCTTCTCATAGGCCTCCTTGATCTTCGTCTTCCTAACATCAGCTAGTCCTTCGATGACTGCATTCAACGGCCTCTCGCCGACCATCTTCATCAATGTTCCCATGCATGACGCGGCTTCATTTCGAGCACCCTCGAAGCCGTCTTCAAGGAGTGTCGACAGCGACTCTGCCAGAGGTTTGATGTCGGAGGAAGGAATGGGTTTCGTGGCTGTAGAAAGACATCGACACAGAAATTTCAGTGTGCCTTCCTTGACTTGAGGGTTCTTCGAGTTCAAAGCAGGCGTGAGGTCAGGCAGAATGTCAGCCAGAGTGGTCTGTTGAGTGAGTTGGTAAGCAACGGTTCACATGCCACTGACGCGACCAAATACTCACAGAGGTAAAAACGGCATCAAGAGCGGATCCGATAGAGTCTGTGACATTGGCCTTCCTCTCTTTGAGTCGTTCCAGCATGAGAGGAACAACGACCTCCCGGTACCGAGCAAAAGAAGTCATCATTCCTTTCGCTAGAGCTTCCATGCACGAAGCTGCAGTCATGACACAGTTGATATTTGCATCTCCTTGAATCCGGGTCGCTAGCGCTTTGGCGAGCCCTGGGATCTCGGGGGCATCCAGGATGCGAGGGGTTGATGTCAGCAATGTGTTAAGCTCGTCCAAAACCTCCTTCCTCTCCTTCCACTTTGACGAAGTGAGCATCGTCGACATGGTGGATGGTAGTTTGGGGCTGATGTCAACGGGCTCAGCGAACGCGCGGGGATCGAGATCGGCGGGATCGTCTATAATGCACTGAGATTCAAGAGAAAGCTGCATAGGGAATTGATAAACTCACCGGCAGCTTCAGCGGGTCCACTTTCACCTCCTGCATCACCCTCCCCGCTAGCGGCAGCGCTCTCCGCCTCCCTAGCCTGCACTCTGGTCATCCTCTCTGCCTTGAGCGAGCCCTTTCCTTTCCCTTCCTTCTCCATATTTTCGAATGCTTCCTTCAACTCCTTCACCTGGACAGGCTTCAGATCATTCAGCCAGGACTCAATCCCAGGTCCAAGGTACTGGTAAAGTACATGAGTAAGAGCTGTCCCTTCCGCACGAACAGTCTTATCGGTGTGTGAGAATATCTTGGGGAGAGCCTTCAAAACTGGTGGTGGAGGGGTGACTTGGGTACCAAAAATCCTGGATAGATTGAGGCGCGTCAACGCGATGAATTCTGAGGACGCGTAAATCAGTCTGGTATGCCTACCGCATTATCTCTTTAAGGGCGGAAACACATCCTGCAACAGTCTTCGGCTGTTTGGCGGAAAGTCCTGACAATATATCGTTCTAGATGGGATGCGAACTGTTGGAAAGGAGAAGTTCTCTTCGTAGACGTAGGACGTACCACCACCCCTGTGCCATTGTTCTCAACCTCGACATATTGTAGAGCCAGTTCCAATGCCTGTGTTTTAGTCCCAGCTCTCGCCGACCCGAAACATTTTTCCACCAACGCAGGAGCCACCGTCTCCCGCGTCCTCGCAGCCGTTTCCCCAGCATATTTCACCAGCGCCACCAAACATTCCACACCCTTCTCCTGCGCTACTGCATTCGAGTCCACGGCAATCTTCTTGAGTAAATCGGGGTTATTGACGTAGGGTTTGAAGGCAGGATCATCGTCTGATGCGGTGGTCTGGAAGGTCTTAACGAGCGATTCGTATGCGCTGACACGGGCTTTCCAGTTCTTGTGTGCCAGTCGTTCCGATATTGGCATGGACGAGAAGTCCTCTTCTGGTGGAGGAGGCCCGTCCATGGCGAGTCACTCTTGAGGTTGTGAAATGAAGTATGTAATTCTTCGACTTGGTTGAATTCTGACTGTTCAATGTTGCCTCTGTCTTCACATCACGTGATCAAATGATCGATCATTACCGTGAAAAAAGTTGACCTCTAGCGCTCAGACTCAGACTCATGGCAAAACGACCTGCCGCCTCTTCCTCGCATGTGTGTTACGTGCTTTCAATGCTGAATGGTTACTCATGATAGCTTATAGGGGAGCAGGAAGAAACCCAAGCTTGGCCAAAAAGCTACTACAGCGTCCAAACCTGTCGCCAAAGTGAAAGCAAAAGGGAAGGGCAAGGAAAGGGCAGCGGATAGGGATATCATACCGATTCCAAATGCTGGAGACGACGAAGATGCTGGTCTCTCTGAAGAGGAACTTGAACTCCTTAAACAATATGGCAATGCTGTCGATTTCCTCGGTTCTCTCGACCAAAAAGGTATCTCCAGGTGCGTATTCGTATCTCTCGCCAACTGGTCATGCTCAACCTTAGCACAGGAGCAAGAAAGAGACGGCCAGACTACATCAACTCAATAAACCTACCAGGAAGGCACCCATAGAGGATGATTTGCCGTCCGTGGATTCACACGACGAGGACGACAGCGAATGGAGCTCGAACATTTCCTCGGGGGAGGAAAATGGGGACGAGAATTTCATGGAAGACCGTCTCTCTGGGTCAGGAGATGAAGATTCTAACGCGAACTCGGACTCGGACATTGAGATGCCCTACGAGAAAGCCCCGCGCATTTTACGCGACGAGTCCAAACACAAAAACCCCGGTGTTCAACGATTACCAATCAAACTGGCCGACGGAAGTTTGCTGAAAACGGGTCGCAGGGAAGAGGCGAATACATCGGACGCGAGTAGGTCTGACGATGAGGATGAAGATGAGGATGAGATAGACGAAGAATTCGCCCAACCTCAACTCAGAGACGACGTCGCCACAGGTGCACGATTTGGACGTGCCGCAGTCATAGATGTCGTTAGTACAAAATCGAAAAAGGCACGAATACAAGCTGCCAAAGACCAGATAGCCAGTATCTGCCAGGATATCATGGCCGAACCCGAAAACAGCGTATGCCGTTCGTTCATGTCATCTAGCACTTGTTCTAAACCTCTCTCAAATAGTTGGGGCTTCTCAAGCGTTTACACACATTCTCACTCTCCTCCATTACTACCCCAACCCATCCGGATCCCGTTCCCAACGACCCCCTCATCCGAAAGCTCACCATTCTCTCGCAGTTGGCAATTTTCAAGGACATCGTCCCCGGCTATCGTATACGTGCGCTGACAGACAAGGAAAAGGCGGAGAAAGTCAGCCAGGTCGTTGCACGAACACGAGAGTGGGAGCAGGGGTTGGTTACGGCGTATCAGTCATATCTTCGTCTACTAGAGGCAGAGCTGAAAGGTGAGGGTTCAATTTAGTGAAGAGCCCAACGTATTGACGGCTCATTTTTGGTCTTTTGCACCCCATACTTATAACAAGCTCGCGGCGAACTCGCCGAAACTTGCTTAAAATGTATCTGCTCCCTGCTCACAGAACTCACGCACTTCAACTTTCGAGTCAATTTAATGAGCTGCGTTGTCGCACAGTTGAGTAAAAAGAGAAGAAGCGAGGTACGAACCCGCTTGAAGTGCTTCGCTACTCAAATTTGACTTCTCTGCCAGTCATTCGACCTATGCCTTGAAACGCTTGTCAAAGTTTTCCGGAGCGACAATACGGGCACGGCTTCCCTCGAGATAGTTCGTCTGCTAAACCGTATGATCAAAGAGAAACACTACGATGTTCACCCTACCTCCATCTCATGTCTGCTTTCCCTTCGACTCAAAACCGAATTAGGCGGCGTCCGTTCGTCAGATACCAAAGCTGGGAAGGATAAAGACGTAATTTCGCCTCACATAGGCAAGGGAAAGAAAAAGAGAGGCAAAGGGGAGGAAGTCCATCTGAGTAAGAAAGCGACAAAGGCGTTGAAAGAGCGAAAAGAGATCGAGAGGGAGTTCAGGGAGGCAGAAGCTGAAGTCGACAAGGAGGAACGCGCCGTTACGGTGAGTTTGAATTCCCCGCTCTTAGACAACATAAGTGCTGATCATTGGCATCGTGACCCCCTCGTTGCTGCCTACATCTGGCCGTCCGTTGATCTCGTCTCATTTCGTCAATGCGTAACAGCAAACGGAAACCCTCAAACTCGTCTTTGTCCTTTACTTCTCTATCCTCAAAAATCGTGGCTCGAGACGGCTGCTACCTGCTGCTTTGGAAGGGATAACGAAATTTGCACATCTCGTCAATATCGATTTCTTCAAAGACCTGATGAAGGTCCTGAAGGAGTTAATCGTTCGGGACGACGCAGCAATTGAGGATGCAGAGGAATATTCTGAGGTTATCAATGAAACGAACGTGGAGAACACCAAACATAAACTACTTTGTATCGTTACTGCTTTTGAACTGCTAAGTGGTCAAGGCAAGTCTTGCTGAATCTTCTCTTCTCATCCTTGAACCTCACTACGCAACTATTATAGGTGAAGCTCTCGCTGTCGACTTGAGCGAATTCGTCACCCACCTTTATGCCATCATCCCCTCACTCAGTACAATTATCGACATCAACTCCCCCACCACCGGCACTTCCTCCGATCATGGTCCCAACATAAACCCAGAGACACGAAAACTCTCTAAATCATCTACCTCCACGCTCGCTGACACCCTCCTTCGTGCCCTGAACCTCATTTTCCTGCCCCGTGACCTGCACCAGAAAGGCCATCCTACCTACCGCACCGCTGCATTCTCTAAACGTCTCCTCACAGCCTGCCTCCAATTGCCTTCTCCCGTGGTCCTCAGAATCCTCGAGTTCATACAAAATCTCGTCGCGAGAGACTCGAGACTGCTTTCCCTGTTAGGCGACGACGAGGATGGCGGGAACGCACAGGGCATGTATAACCCTTCTATAGACGACCCCCAGCTAGCTAATGCGCTGGGCGGGAAGGGTGGGAGGCTATTCGAGTTGTATATGCTGAGGAAAAGTTATTGGGATGTGAGCGTTAGGGAAGCCGCAGGAAGAATAATTGAGATGGGGGTAGCTGTTGGTCGGTGATTGCTTCTTACAGCACTTGTCTGTCATCTCAAATAGACATGCGCGGGACCTTGATCTCCCCCGGTATAAGTGCCATAGTCTTCGCTGGCGCTTAATACCTTCATCCTGAGCTAACCATGGTTTCAACACACCACGGGGCGGCAGGCAAGCCCCCAAGCAAAGTCGGGCATCATCCAGGGCCCTCAATACCGTGAATAGCGCTCGTAAAGAGGGATTGGGTCTATCCACGGCACTTGCAAACATGGGTTGACCACCTAGTCAGTGCAACGAACTAAGCGTATTTTCCGTGTATCGAGATTTATGCTCGTTTAGTGCACCAATTGACAAGGCATAGGGCACAGTAACATCGACCATCCAAGGCCTATGTATTACCTAGAACTATCATCGAAATTATCCGGGACCAGCAGATGCGGGCCTCGTCCCCCAAGCTTCAAATTGCGTGGCGGCTCATACGATACTTTTCATCTAATTCCTCATCTGGATTGTCACGTCCTGATATTCAATAGCATTCAATAGCATCACCGTTGCCGATCTAACGAATGTCAAGAGTCAAGACAAGAACAGGTTGTGGACAGGACCCTCAATCGAGCAAGTAGTTGGGGGACTGATTGGCGCTCGTCTAGATACAGCCTAGAGCATTCAGCAGAGCTCGGCCGACGCTTTCTGCACCCTCAAGGCCAAACTCATTCGGACCGCACATTTGACAAACGGGGACCTGAGGGTTATTGCTCGACTGGTGATACCACCGTAAGCCATAAGTCATCGACGGTCCGACTCCGAACGTCCGATACCCAGAGCCAACGGGACGACGCATGCGCCTACACATACGGGAAAGCCTTATGCGGAAACTCTAGCACAGGCGATCGCGGCTCGTGGTTTCACTTTCACTTGACTGGAAGACGTCTCGTGTAGCCTCATGGACCACGACAGCAGGATGTAACTTCATTTGTGATGAAGATCAGCTCAACAGAAAAAGAAACAGCATTCGACCGCACTGTAATGACACCATCTTTACCCGCCACTTAGTTTGTTGATGGGCCGGTGCAAATTTTCACAGGAGCTGTGCCACCTTGATCTGTGATACTTCAATGACTGTCTAATTTCTCCCTTCTTTGGTCATCAGGATGAACAGGAACACCGGAGCGTATGGTTATGTGGTTTTGATGATCGTCTGTCCGTCTTTTTCTATTCTGAAGTTACTCCCAGTTCACGCGGCCCTCGTTGTATTCCGTGGAACTGGATGAGAACCAGCGAATTGACTGAGCGGCTTGACTTCTCATACTTGCTGCCAAATACGATCCACTGCGGGCGTGCCTGGACCTATTTTCGTACTCAGGGAACAGATACTCGTCCTGGAGACGGGGACATACTTGAAAAGGCGTCGAGAACCACGAGACCCCCCAACCAGCCGTGGCAAATCAAACTAATTAGACGCAAGGTCTGTGCCCCATTCAAGCTCACATCCGTTCCCGCCAGTCCTGATATGGCCCGATATGGATTCAACGCGCGTAAACTTGCTGGGTCCCACTTTACGCGATGACTGTTTCATCTATCCAGCTAGTGCAATCGATGAACACACACGAGATGGAAAGTGCCACCTCAATACCGTTAACAACAGCACGAATGCGAGTATGACAGGGTTCTCCCGTTTGCTTGTTGCTTTATTCTCAGTCACACGCAGGTTCGTCGACTCTCGAAGCCGAATCAGACTTTCCTTGTTCCTCTTTAGGTCGTCTCACATGAACTCCGTTTTCTAAATACTTTTGAACCACCTCCCAATGGTTTTCCCTACGATGCGGTCTCCTCAGACCAAATGGTCGGAAGTACAGCCTGTCCACAATCCAGGTCGAACAGGTTTCCTCTATTCTCATCATAGGTACAGGTACCTACCCAAAATTGCAATCGTCATCCAAGCGGCTCTTGGTGATTGTTTCACGAGTGAATTCGTGCGGGACGTCCAAAACTATGCCGTCTCAAATGATGAGTGTAGCTGATTGCGTTGGGCCCAAGCAGCGCAGATATTGTTTTCGGTCCCCAAATTGCACTCCTCCACGACGGATCTGATGCCCCACAGTTAAGCGTGCTAACGGCTACAGTCACCTTGCACGAATGTCCAAATTGTTGTGCACTAGCCGTGAGTCATGACCTCCCGGCGTCTAATGACTCTAATTCTCGTGGACTTTTTGTCTAGGATCGGCGAGGACCCTTCTTCTCTCGAAATCACATAATCAACAGAATCAAGCGGACTGACCAATGACGCGTCATGTGTCTCATAGGGACTGGGACAGCCTCTAACGTTCCGGCCTTCACAGTTGAGACGTTCGATTCCTGTTTCGAACGCTGAACATTCACGGTAGGGTCTTTCTATTGCAAGAGTCCAGCTGGAGTGGACAGCCGACAGAGTCCCACGTACGGGCGTTCACCGAGCCATCGACTCCAAATCAAACTTGCGGCCCCATCGACGCGTCCTGTCGCGCTGGTAACTCGTCAAACAGGCGAGACAAGGCATGATCCACGTTACTGGTATCTGTGGTGCACTGTATTCGAGCTGCATTTCACACGAACTTCCGGGACCTGTCCAGAAAACATAGGAGTTTATTTGGAGCAATTGAGCTCACGTCACAGGCGATGGATCCCATCTCTCACCCGACGCTTACTTACTGTGTCTTGACTCTTGCCTAACCAGGACAATCGACGCGCTTTCTACCACATCGGTGTTTTGTCCGAATCCCGCCTGAAGCTTCCCGCCCCCATCGAACTTTGCTCCTTCACTACCAACATTCGTTGCCTGATAACAGACCTCTATCACAATTGGTATCGATCCCGATCCATCCCGGGTTCGTGGCACCACAACTATCGCACGAGCGACGGGATACCTTGTGGTACCATATTTTGTGAGTTTGTTCTTGGTGGAGGTAGATGGGTCAGTCTTCATCCCTAGAGGTCTCTTACAGTTGTTCCGCTTCTCAAGGACTCTCGACGATCCTATTCAGATAATCAACAACCCAAGTCCGACTCGCTCGTGGGTCCACTGAGCCCTGTCAGCTTTCCGAGTTCTCCGTGATCATTCGAAGCTGCTTCGATGTGAAGCCCTTAGAGCATGTCCGACTGCGATGCGTCCCACCCCCAGGAGATCGTTTCGGGGGTCAATGTCAACAATTAAGGGCAGAACAGCTTGTGAACAGCCTTGACAAACTCATCTCTATATGTCACATACGGGAAAGGGTCTTTTCTCTTTCTCTCAGTTCATCAGTCGGACACCACCCATGATGTTCCTAGGTCCAAATATGGGACTTACCACACACAACATTCCGAACAGAACATGAAACTCCAAGCTTCTGATCGGCTTGATCTCTCTCTCGAGTCTGGAGCCTGGACTGGGGCCCTTGGGCGCTAACTGTCCAGGTGCTCGCAACAGCAAAGGGAGTAAAAACAGCACGTACTTTGTTTCAGAAGAAGACTCAAGCGCTTCGATTCCCACCCACCACAGTGGCGTTTGACTTATCCGGCGATCTCCCGAGATGAGATCAGGATTATTACTACTGCTGCAGTATTGATTGATATATGAAAGACACAAAGTAAACAGCGGGGAACCCGATCACTCTTTGAGTATTGCTTATGATCTTACCGTCTGATACCAGCTACTTATCGGATTTTGCCGCTACCAAGGATGACCTGTGCTCTCCGGCGGAGTACGGTATGTTTGGATATGCTACTGGCAACCTGATAAAAATAGTGTGGGCGTCTATAGGCGCCATTTCGCCATTACTGGTCATGCGGCGCCCTGTTACAGGAACAAGTTCCCACGCCTCCCTATCCCCATAACTCCGCTGCTCATGATCAGATCTCTTTGTTCTCCCTTCTGGTGTATATGTGCATATGTATAACCGTCTAAGCCGAATAAGCGTCGAAGCGTCGGGGAATCGGTCACCCGGGTGACGGGGAACTTGACTATAGGTGCATTAATCCCGAATCCGAGTGGTTCAAACTTCAAGCCCTTATCTGGGCCTCAGGTGGCGAGTCCTCGGCTAAGAAAAAGAGATAAAGATTTCTTACGAAGGAGATTTCATTCGTGTCGGATTCGACTAGAATTTTACCTTAACCAATGGGCTGAGTTGAGTGACCAACATCAGGATCAGGACATTAATCAAGACCCCCTCGGATCTCCACCGGTCATTGGTCGATCCCCAAGTAAGGCTCTACTTGCTGGTTCGTATAGCACATTCATGTTCGCTAATTAACCCATTCAGAAACCAGTCGTAATCCATCAAGATGTGAGAGCTCGATACATCAAGAAGTTTGAACATCACAACCCCACCGGACCCACAAGTCCGCGTGCGCTTTGACACCCACCCCCCTTCCCAGGACCCATGCCCAGTGTGAAATCCGATCGCAAGAGGTTCAAGCGACCCGGACCCAAAAATCCGCGTCCGTTTTTTATTCCCATCGCCCAAGCCACTCCCACCCAGTTTTCTCATGCCACCCAAGCGGCGGTCAGTGCGGGCCTGCACATCTTTCTTCATTCAGCGCTTGATTTCTATTCCCAATCCCCGCCTCGCTTGACATGCCCAGATTTCGGCCCTCCCTTCACCTACGTACTGTACTGTATGTATACTTACGCGTCACGACTCACCCGAGATATGAGCCCAGATCTAAGCATGGGAATCCCGAAGAAGAAGAAAAGCCCAGATGATGTACATTGAAACCATGGGGGCCCGCCCAATGATTGGATCTGGACGTACTTGAGTCTTGTGGCCCCTTCCAAATCTTGATACGCGATTTGAACAATCCGACGGCGGCGAACTTCGGGAGGGGGATCCAAGTAAAAAAAAAAATCTAGATACAGCCCCTATCCAACTACCTACTGGATGGGTATGGTCATCTGGGCTCTTCAAACGTGAAGAAACGGGATCTAGTACTTACCTACTGTATACATACCAAACTCCCGCCTCCACGGTCCAACCCCCCCGTTTTTTTGTGCTCCGACTTCCGAGGTTTTGCCGGAGTTTGTTGAGTCGATCTACCAGGAGTCACATTAAGGCCTTCGAGGTCCTTTAATATATACGCAGTTTATTGACTCAAGGACGACGACGGAGAAGCAGCTGAGCGTAACAGTACCGTATATAGCCAGCGAATAGCTTATAGGCACATGCTCAAATCCCGTTCCGCAGCCGTTTATCCCCAGAGCAACGTTTCCCGTATCGATGTAAGTATGTCGCGTCGTTGAGACGTCCCCCCTTTCCTCTCGCCTGTAGTAAGTAACTTGGTGGCGTCTAATTCCCATTCCGTTGACTCGTCATTCGTACGACCGAACTTCTCGAGTCATGTAGGACTTTTGCCTGCCCCGAAGCTCCCTTATAAGACATGTGACCCTGCACTGGACTTCCTTCATACTCTCGATCGTAATCAATGCACAAGTCACCACAATTCAAACTCAACGCCTCCGGCGGCTGGAGCATGGCACTCATTCAATATACCGACGGGAAGTAAGGGTTCGGTTCATGGCTAAACAACAGCCCGAGAAAACAAGAATAGGCTTACTCTACCCCGCCCAGCCCACAGCCCCCCCCAACTGTGAAGTAAGTGGGAAGTAACAGCACTTTTTCGGTCTCTTTAACCTCAAACGCACAACAACAAGGAGCTGCACGCAGAATCAAAACCCCGGGCTTCTTTTTCTTCCCAGACTTTACAGCAGGAAAGGTTCGCATCTTTATGATAATCATCAATGCATCAACATCGGAGTGTGGGACTCAAACTGGACCCTCACGCCCCTTGATCACTTCTCATAATTCATTATCAGATTGTTGTACAATTACTTTACAGTTACTTACCACAATAGTCGCTCAAGGACTATGTAAGGTCTCGACATCCCGTACATAGTACACATTCACACCCCCCTTACCTCCCTCTCTCCCCCCCTCTTCTGACTTCCTTCCTACGTCATTGCACCAGCTCACACACGAATCGCGATATTCAAAATCCCAGGCGCAGCCACGTCCCGACTCTCTTAATATGCGGGGATCCCGGAAGGTCGTGAAAAAAAAAGGAATAGCCTCAAACACCTCGATTACATGTCAAGTTAGTAGCTAGCAAAGTCGACGCTGACGTTGTGAGCGTCCTCGGGCACCCCGGCGAACAGTCTTAGCGCCCGGCTCTCTTTGTTCCTTCTATAGTTACCAGTTCAAACTTCAAACTCTGCAGCGTGGTTGGAGTACCCCGTCGAGCTCACCTGGCTGATCATCGTGTGGGACTCCCTTGGAGGGGCTTTTCTAATGAACGCTCAGGAAGGCTGGGGGAAAGATGAAACGCGACAACGGCGTATCTAATGAGCGCAAGTCGAGGTGAGTCGGGGATCTCGTCTTTGTCGGTTGTTCGGTAACCTAGCTTTTTTGAACTCTGGAGTAGTGTGTAATGTGTACTTGTGATGTTCCACCTCACTAAAACCCTCGAGGGAAGGGAAGCCAGGTACGCCACCACGCCACATGCGTGGCCCGAGCGGCGGTGTTGTATATAACTTGGGGTCAATACCAAGTCGAACAAAAAAAAAATACAATGACTGCTTACTTTACTAATTGGGCATGGGATTACCATTACCAAGGATATAGTACTTAGTACATAGCACTCAGCATTTAAATTCGACCGGGACCTTCCGAAGGGACTCAGCTCAATTCACACTGCGAGGCAGAGAGAGTCCCTACCTGAAAACCCCGTGGGGGTGTTTCCCATCCATTCGGGTATACAAGATACAAGAGGGCCGCCGAGAATGAGAAGACGAACGGACTCATGCGTAAGACTTTCCAAGTCAACTTTCGCAGTATTCCAACCCCACCCACCCAACCGAGTTGGGTCAGAGGCGTGAGAAATCGATATCCCAGGACCCACAGGGTGCATAGGTTTTTTTTTTCGATCGCCCCCAGCGTCTCATGTGCATCTCGTAGCTCGCCTCACCGCCAGTTAGTAGTCTGACAATGATAGTCGCTCCCTCGCCATCTTCCCAAGCATACTCAATCCTTTGTTCTGAGATCATGATTGTTACTTGTTACTACCGTCGACTGTCGACCGCATCACTGGAATGGGGGAATGGGCAATGGGGATCGGATCCGAGATCATTCAATATTCTATTCAATATCGACCGTCAACTCTCTTTCAAAAAAAAACAAGGTCGAACGTTTTTCTCAATCATCAAGATTCAATGACGCCTCTTTTCTTTTTTTTTTTTGGGTATCATGATCATCTCGCTGGCGGTACACCGTACTCACAAAACAATCGATCCGGTCGACTAGGGGGCTGCCACCGTGACCAGGGCTGAGTGAGGAAGAATGGAAGGGAATGATTCATACTATCAGAGTGATCACTTGTCATCAGTGCAACCTCCCCTCGTACCATCCAGGTCTGTTTCAGTGTCCCGAGTCGTTAACCCACTGCATCACCGGTGCGTTGCTCCGAGCAATGATTGTTAAATGGAAGGATACGACCGACCCGAATCTGAAGCATAATTGACTCAAGACCAATACGACAGGAACCGTCCCTTTTTTCCCAATTCCGTGCCCACTGCATCAGTCGACGATCGAGGGGGGAGAGGGGGGGGGGGGGGTTACTTACGAATAGAAACATCAACTACTACTAGGCAAGACGCGTCCCGCGTCCGCTCACATTCGAGTAATGATAATAAAGAACTAACGAATACGACTTTGATGATCTCCTCCCCGGTGCGTTGCTTCGAGTAATGACTGAATGCGGGCTACGACTGAATCTGAATCCGAATCTGAGGCATAAATGCCTCAAGACTCAAGACCATTACGACAGTAACCGTTCCAACAGCAGTCTGAGCGTGTAATTTTGATGATCTCTCCTCAGTTCAGTTCAGTTCTATGCCCCACACTGGCATTAGTCAACTAAACTAACAAAAATCGATGAGATAAAAAACAACGACAACTACTACTAGCACGAATCCGAATTCGAGCAGTGATTTTTTGAATGGAGATACACCGTTTTTCCGAGGCATAGAAACAAATATCGACGAATACGTTCGACGAAGTGTGATCTTCCCGGTTTTGTACTTCTGTAGTTCTATGCGACATCAGTCAACTGGCGATCGAGGGGGGTTGGGCGTTACTTTGTGCATAGAGACAACAACAACGAATAAGTAGCAGACTCACGTCCGAATCCGAGGAATGGTTTTTTGAATGGAATTACACCGTTTTTCCGAGGCATAGAAACAAATAACGAATAACGAATACGACAGGAAACAGTGCCAGTGTCTTCTCAATTTCGTGTAGTTCCAGTTCAGTCCCACATCAGTCAACCAGTATATCGTTTCCAAATGTCTTGATTTCGAGGAATCAGAAAAATCGATACTAACTTCACTACAGTCTACAGTCCACGAGCTGCCCAAATGATTTTTGAATGGGGGACGCACCGAAGCAATACAACAGCAAAATGTTCGACGAAGTGAATTATGTCTCTGATGATCTTTCCCGGGTTCTGTAGTTCTGTAGTTCTGTGCCCAACTAGCGATCGAGGGGGAGTCGGGCGTTACTTGTGCATAGAAACAATTTCGAGGAATCAGAAAAAATCGATACCAACTTCACTACATGCCAAAATGATTTTTTTGAATGGGGGACGCACCGAAGCATACAACAGCAAAATGTTCGACTTCAATTGTGTCTCTGATGATCTTCCCGGTTTTGTACTCCTTCGCCACATCAGTCAATCGAGCACTGTATGTCTTGATTTCGAGGATCAGAAAATTCGACACTATACTACACGCTCAGGGAAATCAACTTGTACATGCACATCAGTTTCGAAATGTCTTGATTTCTGGTACTAAGCACTAAGCGAGGGGATCAAAGATCGAGTAGGGACACTCGGGGAAATCAGAGTCTACTGTCCAGTGTCTTCCTCCCAAAGTCCAAAGTCCAGCCATTGAAAAAGAAAGGGAAAAGAGGCAAGTACAGCGGTCCGAGTCGGGAGACCCGGACGTCGATCCAAAAACCTTAACCTTCGTTCAATTCGAGTTCTCGCTCCCAGTCCCAGTCCCAATACCAAAAAACTCCCAGCCACCTCCTAACTTTCAAAACAAAGAAATTACCCACGTAAAAACCGTCCACGTTCTTACTCGCCTCGCCTCCATCGTTAACACACACCGCACCGTATACCTAACACCGACGTCGACGTCAAAGCAAGGGACGCCCCTTCCCCTTCCCCCTTCCTGTACGTTAAAGGAACCCCCGCCTCCCCGCTTCATTTATTTAATGTCCACAGGGACACTGGGAGTTGTAAATCCCCGACTCTCTACATACGCTCTACGCAGTCGACTCTTTGACGTCGGGAAAGCGCGTCACTCCAACGGAAGTCCCTCGGAATACTTCACTCCGGATGGTGTTGGGGGGGATAGACGCGTAAGACTCAAGACTCAAGAATTATTTCATTTTGGACTCTACGCAAGAGACTCTTTGACTGACGTCGCGCGACCCCCGACCTCAGCTTTTCGACATAGACGAGTTAAACGTTAAAGAAATTCATTTCATTTCATAGTCAGTAGTCATAGATAGCACAATAAGTAACATAACAAGCATAACAAACAAACAAAACGAAGAGAGCTAGAGCTAGAGGAGGATCGGTAGAGTAGAGAGTAGAGTTTTATAATACATCGAAATTCAAAAGAAAAAAAAGAATCGAGTTTCAATACAGTAGTTTGAGCAGTTCGAGATAGAGATAGAGAGTAGAGAGATAGAGAGAAAGAGATATTCACAAGAAAAACGAAACGAAACGGAGACGGAGAAGGAGAAATCCATACAAACACTCGGAGACTAAAAGATCGGGGGGGTCGTAAAGTAACATACATTGTGGGAGGGAGGAGGACAACGAGAGATGGACCAGACTAGGAATAAAAAAAAATACGAAAGAAAAAGTCTATAATACCGCACAACGAAGAACGAATCAACTCAACGGAGGACCGGAAATGTGAAAACCGTCCACAGTCCTCCCCAACTCAAAATCCACCAAAGAAAGAAAACCAAAGAACCAAGAACGCGCGGGGGCCTTACGAATAATTATACACCGGCTGATGCTGATGCTGTTGAAACGACGATCCCATCTGCTGATGATAATACGGGCTCGTAAACTGCTGCTGCTGCTGCGGTGGAGGCGACGACGAAAACTGATGCACAACCCCCATCGGTGGACTACTCTGACTCTCCAACGCCATAAACCCCCCAGACGGCGGTGACTCGGTCGTTCCATAAAAGTTGAACGACTCTGTCGGGGACGACGATAGTTGGAATAACGGGGCACTATTACCCGTACTCGAGGAAGGCGTCCCCCAGGTATAGTTATTCGAGGAAGGAGGTGGTTGCTGCTGGTAATACGTCGACCGAGACCGTTTCATCGTATCCGAGTACCTCTGAAACTTGACGATCTGGACACTGGGGAGGTTGGTGTTCCGATCGAGGTCGTAGATGAGGTATAACATGGGTTGTCCGTCTAGTGAGATTTCTTGGGTGATTCCTGCTCTTTTAGCTACGACGAGTAATCAGCACACTAGTCTAGCAGAGAAGAGAAGGAACGTACTGTGATCCATCCACCGACAACTACTCAACGTAGAATCCGGGAGGTACATCTCCAACTCTGCGTCTTCTTGTTTTACAGGTGAGGGAACGAGTGCTTCGTCGACTTGGGTGTGTTTTGCACCGTCGACGTATACTTTGGTTATACACGTCCCGATGGAAGGTGTGTTTGAAGAAGAGAAACGAACGGAGGCTGCGAAACCTTGGAGAGCGGGTAGAGAGGAAGATGCGTTTGGGGGTATCGACAGACATAGTTTGATCACGGCTGGTGAAGGGGAGGATTCGGGAGGAAGAAGACGGTCGATTTTGAGGTGAAAGGGAGTCATGTGTTGAGCTGATATAGTGAGTGCCGTTGCGCGTCTTGCGGACGGTAGAGGCAAGTGGTGGTGGAGATCTTGGTTAGGACTGCTGTTGACAGAGGTGGGTGGACTGGAAGGGAGTGAGAGGGAGATGAGGGAATTGGGAGTGGAAGAGGAAGAGTCACTCTCTGGGGGCTGATTCAGCTGCTCATCGGCACCGGCGACGAGATGGTACTCTGGCTCGCCCTTCCACATGTTCCTGAGAACCTGGAGATGAGAAGCGACTTGCTTCTTTGATCTGGTGATGCCCTTTCCCTGGAGATACTCGACGAGATACTGGTTCCGCCAACGAGAACGACCGCCGGAATAGGTGGCCCAGGGAGAGTCCCAGTAGGCCCTGAGGCCATCGACGAAGATGGCTTCGATGTGCTCTGGCCAGACCTCTGAGCCTGAGCCGTCCTTGAGAAGCTTGCGATGCTTGCGTTGGGGAGTGAGAGAGCTTTTTGGCGGAGACATTGGGCGGGAGACTCGCGTGTAAATTGTGCGTAGGCGAGGCGCGCTTGCTTGGGCCGTTAGTTATATACTTTATGTGCCCCCTGCAGATCCAGGTGACAAGATCCGGAAGGTGGGACCCAGAACAGTGGAAATGGTTCAACCTGCCATATGCGTCCAGATCCAGCAAGATATATTGGATGGGGCGTGACAGATGGGGTCACAGATGTCTCTTTCTCTGACACAGAAATGGCTGTCGCAGAATACGGGCCAGTACTCGAGTCCTCAGACAGTGTACGGTGCAGTGGACAGTCTGCTTGCACGCTGTCCGTTCCTCAGGATCAAGAGTGCGGTGTACACGTATGACGACGGACGAACATTGCTGCTGCTCTGCGTGCACGGACTGCTGCCCATCCAGTTCAGAGGCAGCAAGTACAATATCCCGATCAACATCTGGATTCCCCGCCAATTCCCGAGCGAAGGGCCGATAGTGTATGTTGTCCCGACGAGCGACATGGTGGTCAAGGCGGGCAAGAATGTCGAGCACAGTGGGAAGGTGGATGTGGAGTGGAGTGTCAAGACTGGCGAAAAGACGCGGCAGAGCACGCTGGAAGAACTCGTCGAGTTGCTCAAGGAGAGGTTTGGAACGGATCCACCTGTCTATGCAAAGTCTGTCGCTCCCCCGCCACGTCCGCCATCCATCGCCCCTCGTCCCGTTGTCTCTTCTCCTCCGCCTCCTCCTCCTCCTCCGCCGCCACCACCACCACCACCACCTCCCTCAATCACGTCTCCTCCGCCACCACCACCTCCTTTGGCAACGTACACCGCCCCTCCACCTCCTCCGCCTCATTCCGCCCCTCCACCTCCATTCATCCCTCCGCCAAACATCCTCGAATCAGACGACATTCCACCTTCCCTCCCATCAGCCGCCGCCCCAACTCCTCCACGTCCACCAAACCCCATCCTCCTCTCCCTCCACACATCCCTCCACTCCAAACTCACATCCCACCTCTCCTCCCTCCACTCCCAACTCTCCCAAGACGCAGACCGTCTCCGCCTCATCCAATCCCAACTCTTATCCGGGCCCCCAGCCATCTCTGACGAAGAATCCCGTCTCCACGCCGTCAAATCAGTCTGCCAAACCGTATCAGGCCGTCTTCGTCCTTGCGTAGACCAAGCAGAACGAAACATTGACATGGTCAAGAGCAGAGGTGAACCAGAGGTAGACGAGGTCGTCTGCAGCACCGGGATCGTCTACAACCAGCTCGTCGATCTCATCGCAGAGGATAACGCCATAGAAGACACCATCTATCATTTACATCGTGCGCTCTGCTCCACCAATCAGATGGATTTGGATAGGTTTCTAAGGGTCAGTCTCCCTGCTCTTTCTCTTTCCCAACTTAACTCACAGTCCCCCAGGCCACACGCGTCCTAGCAGAAGAACAATTCATGAAACGCGCTCTCATCGAAAAAATTCAACAGGGGTTGCCTATGGGCGCTTGGAATACGTAGCACCTTCCGGCATTTCCCTCTCTCCGAAGGAAAAAAAAAAAAGGCTGTCCTCCGACACCCCGGAACATACCTGTGTAATCATGTACTATATCCGAATCTCTATCTCTTTTTTTTTCATCGGAACCAAGAACACCGCCAGCTCAGCTCAGCGCGAAGGGGGAAGGGGGGAAGCGCCAAACTGTCGGTTCAAACCCCAAAAGGCAACTTTTCTTTCGAGGACCTCTAATCTGACGCCACTCCCCTTGATGGGGGTAAACACGTACACGTATCCCTTTTGTTCTCGTCAGTTCTTCCAGTGAACATAGAGTTCAAGGGTTGCCGGCTCTGTCAATCCATGGGCCATGGGGTTCCGTTCAGCTCTTGGGCTCCGTCTTCGGTATTCGTGGGTTTTCCGTAGCCCGTAGCCCGTATAGTGGGTTATGTGGGATGTCGTGTGGTGTATGGTGTGTGTGGCCTGGGATATGGGGTCAACGGTCAACAAACTCCTAGTGTGGGATCTGAGGCGTTGAGGGACAACCCTCGACTTTGGGGCGGATTCGACAAGAAGCACTGAAAGTTTTTGGGGGGAACCATAACAACCGACAAATCCCCTTCTATCACCACTCACCCACAAAAACATCACATCGATAATCGCCATCTTTTTGCTCTGCTTTCGTGCTCTTCAACATTCGACATTCAATCAAAAAACTCCCGAGCTCGAGGTCCGAGAATCCGAACGAACGTGTGGGATACTAGTGCTAACACCAACGGACGGGGCTCCCCTCTCCTCCCGCGAGGGTCCCATGCTCATGCCCCGTTAATTCAATACCTGTAACCTGTAACCTAAAATACGAGTCATATCCGTATCCGCCCTCGACAGTAGACTTGCCTAATCGAGCGAGTTCTTTGTTCTAAACGCCCTGACGTCGTTCAGGATCCTTCCCTCCCGGCGCCAGCAGCCAGGTGCTCCGACTCGGTGGTCGAGGTCATAGGTGAGGGTTTTTTGCTTTTTTGTTCTTCGTACTCGCACTCGTAAAATTGAAGGGTTGGCCGTTCGAGCTCTACTGTCGTCCCTCGAACCCCATATTCTGAATCCTGATTCATACCCATGGGTCAGAACGAGAACGCCGCCAACGATTTATCATTAACGCGTTACTCGAGCTCCTTTTGTCTTTTCCTTTCTTCTTCTCTCGCGCGTTTATGTTTTCTCGCTTCCACATCTCATGCACATGACTCACCAGGGTTTTGCATGTGGTGCCTAATACTCATACTCACCAACTCCGGGGGGGGGGTTCAAACGTTTAGACGAAGAGATGTTTAATCTATCAGCTATCAGTGCCGCGTGCGTCATGTTCACTGGGGATTTTCCTTGGAGAGTCAAAGCTGGGCAACTAGCACTGGGGTTGGCGCTGCCGAAGAAGCTCAGCGTTCACGTTCATCTATCAAGACGTTATGGTGCGTCATGTTGCAAAAGTTTGAGCGTTTATCAAGTTCATATTGTCGACGTCCAAGTTTGAAGAGTCACTAGCACTTGAAGACTTTTTATGATCTTCCTTGTAACTTGTAAGTACATATTGCTATAGCTAGTGACTCTGCCGAGTCTTTCTTTTATCAATCGGATGCGGTGGGGTTCTAATTCTACATAGGTTTCCAGGTCAAGTTCATAACCATCATGTCGGGTTGTCGGACTTGAAAGCGCTGGGGGCTTTCCGCACCCGAAATCAAGACATTTCCGCAGCGCCCTCTTACCAACGCCGAGAGGAACGGGGATTTAAACGTTCAGACGAAGCTCACGTTACGGTGCGTGAGCGTCTATCAAGTTCATATGTCAGTGAAGAGTCAAAAGCTGAGCAACTAATACTAGCGCTGGGGGCTTTTTATAGTCTTGGGCCACACCTTTGTAACTTGTAAGTACATATTGCTAGTGTTTATCTTTTTTTTTCGGTCGCATGCGGTGGGCTCTACATCGTGTATCGTGCATCACGTTGGAGTTGGATGGATCCTTCCCCGCCAAGTTGTTCTTGTATTCTCTTCTTGCAGCTTGACGCTTTTAATGTTCCACACCCTCGAGCTCGTAAGAGTGACTCCGCCGAGTTTAATCGCATGGTCGTACTTCCAGGGGGGTCCCATCGCCAGCATCATGTTAGGAACCTTTCCCGCCAAATTGTTCGCTGGGGGCTTTTATAGACTTCCGCACCCGAAGCTCATCTATCAAGACATGTTGCAGGTTTTGAGTGTTTATCAAGTAAGTTCATACCCATTCAGATTGTCGAACTGGAAGCTTGAAGAGTCAAAAGCTGAGCAACTAGTACTAGCGCCAGTGGGGGCCCTTGTAAACTCGTAAGTACATATTCAAATTGCTAGTGATGATAGTGACCGCCGAGTTTGTTTCTTTAATCTCTTTTCAATCGCATGCGGTGGTGATGGCTCTGGCATAGCAGCGGTTCATGCATCACGTTAAGAGTCAAGTTTGTCCTTGTGTTCTCTTTTTGCTCTTCAAACAATTCGGATTGTCATTCAAGGCTTCCAAGACTCGATATCAAGTTCAACAGTCAAAGCTGGGTTTTTTCCATCAACGCGTTCAAGTTAACCCACCCCCTCCCCCCCCTGGTGGCTGTTTTCGCGTCATGATTTTCAACCACGCACGTCCCCATGCGTCCATACATATCAACCTAGATTGAGGTCAGTAGACTAACGCGTTCCGAGTTTTCAACAATTCACCATTATCAAGCTTGAGTCCATCAACCCCTGAAAGAGGCTGTTTCGCGTCATTCTTCAGACGCGTCCAAGTTTTCAACAATCGACCAGTTGGCAGTCACCCATACGGAAGTCGGAACGCTTTCGGCCGGTGCAACAGTGAAAAAGGGTTACAGATTACATACATCACTACCGACAGCAAAACGGGAGGATGTGTTAATTATGGTGTTCACTGTAGCCCAGGGCGACCCTTTCATCGGAAGAACGGGCGGTCGGGTGGTACGGATTACGGATACGGTCGAGACGGGAATTTTCCAGTCACTGAAAAGCTACACACTGCACTGGATATTGTCATCCTGATAGTGAAATTTATGCGATCTAGGTGGGATGTGGGGTACACTATACACCATCGGACTAGGAAAGGTTCTAACACCGTGGCGGCCCCAATGTAAGCAAGTCCCTTTATCACGTGTATGATAATACCTCCCCCTCCCCTATTTTCCTGGGACTCGTATTGAATATTCTCATTCAAAGAAGATCCAACAGTCTAACCTAATAAACCTAATCACGATTCCAAAGGAAGAGCGGGAGGATCGTTTTGGTCTCACTCATTTCGAGTAAGTCTCAACTTCTTCATCTCCGTCTTTTTTTTTATTCAACTTCTATTCAAGGCACCCGGGAACGAGTGTGCCGGACCCGGTCCAACTTGATCTCTTCAATGGTCGATGGTTATCAACTCTGAACTTCGGGCGTCTCCGAGTCGAGGGTTGTGTGAGTGTGTGTTGTGGTTGTGGTTAAACTTCAAAAGGTTATAACACTCCCAGGGCCCCCCTCGCACAACTCTCGCACTCCCCGAGTCGGGATGGCGATGGCGATGGCGACTAATTCTCGGCGACTGTTCATGTCGATCGTTACCAGGTTGTATCGTATAGCACCCTACCCACCCACTCACCCACGGATTCAAGCCGGACGTCCGTCCGATAGGTTTTTTCGTTGTTGGGGGTACCACAGGCATACTAAAAAACGTGTCCAAACGTGCGCCGACAACTCGATTCGAAAGTCCGTGGGTGACGAGAACCGAGTGTTACACTTTCACTGATCTCAAAGGTAAGCTATCAGTTATTTTTTTTTATTTTCGCTATCTTCCATGAACGCCGAACAGTGATCTCTTACCTCGATTGATGCAGTTTTAGGTAGAGCTTTGCGGGATGGTAGGTACGTTACCGTTGATCGTTGTTTTTTTTTTTTTTTTTTTGGTCTCATCAAGCAAGCCGTCTCTTGAGTCTTAATCAAGGGTCTTCGTCAGCGTGGCATCTTCGATGTACGGTCACCGAAGGCCGAAACGACGGAACCACGCGTTGTTACCTTTCAGATTCAGAGGACAGCCCGATACCAAAACGAATGATGTCTTGGATGTTCGACGCTTCCCGATGGTTGATACTAAAGTCTCGTCCAGTACGAGGGAGGGTGAGTACTACGTCACGCCGATGGGGTTTTCTCCTCAGCCTGCAGCTTTGCGTCTTACGATACCTCTGATGCCGAGACCGTGACGGGGTTTCTTTAAAGTTCAGAGTTCAACAACTGATACCACGGAAGCTATCAGCTATTTTCAATTAACTGGGGACGCTGTCTTTCATGAATGCCGAATGATCTCTTTCCCTTTCGGAGAACGTTTCGCTCTTGGCACTGAACAGCTCGGGAGGTCATGCAGTTGGGGTTGACGCTACGACTCACGAGTCATAGGCTAACTTTCCGGGAGGGTACGTTTTTCTTCATATTTGAGATACCTGTCTTCTTTTTTTTTTCTCCTCCCATCGGTAAGTTCGGATCCGTCTTCAACTTGATCAAATACGCTGCTACGCGTCTTCCTGCCAGTGGCACGGTCACCGAACGGCGAAAACCGAACACGCGTCGCACGCACGGCGACATGTTGCCGAGGAGGGACAAAGGCGCATGATATCCGGAGTGCCCATCATCGATATCTGTCCTTCGTTGAAAGGATCTATCCGACGCCACCACCAACAAAGTTCAAACTGTAAAGTTCTGACATCATGTCGGGACCGTGTACTACAGTTGGCGGGGTCGTCCTACCAGAACTCTTGGAAAGTTGGAAACCTCATGATCCCTCGGTGTTTCTTGATTAGGATTATACCCCCCAAATTCCTGGTACGGCTCAGCGCTCAGACTTTGGAGACCTTCGCGTTCTCCCTCGACGAGGCAGTGTGTATACGCTTACTTACGTTCCGCCGACGTCCCTCTTCCGCTCCCTCTTTTCTTAGGCCGAGCCCGCAGCTTGAGGGCTCCGGACCCTCTCCGAAGGCAGGTGGTACTAATTTACATATGTTGTGCGCCGGCGACTTGACTTGGTTCGTACGGACTTCCTTCGCGGCCCTCGATTAAAAGGTACCTCTGATGTTTTCTCCCCATCAGCCCGGAGCCCCTCTTCATCAATCACACGCCTTCAACCATCTTAGATGCGCCAGCGTCGACGGCCATGCGTTACCTTTCTGAGGCTAGGCAGGCTCGGGAGATTCAACAAGGTTTCTTACTAGTAGGTAGGATAATCTGAGTATCCGAACTTTTTCAGCCACAAGCACGGGTCACGATTGCTCGGCAGGTCGACGCTCGAGCGGCGGTGTGTCCTTCCGTCTTCCGTCCCCTCAGCTCTGCTTTCTTTTCTGGGGCAGAGCCGCGGCCTGATTTTCGGCAGGCAGAAGATGATACCGTTTGGTAACTCCTTCCCTCAGGATTTTACGCGACTTGAATTCATATGGACGCGAGGTGGTAGAGTCTTCTTCGCCTTCAAGTACAGACACCTCTGATGTCTGTAGTCCATCAGTCCGGAGCCCGTCTTCATCAAGTAGCGTGTCTTTCATCTTAGATGTACTAAACGCTTAGTACAGCGTTACCTTTTTGAGGCTAGAGAAGCAATTCAAAGATTTTTACCGGTCGATGTTACAAAGTTCAGCCGCCGTAGCTCATGTCTTCTCGGGACCGTGTAAGAGCTAGACCGCTAGAACTCTTGGACGTTGCGATTTTATCTCTTGACTCACTTGGTTCCTCGGTTCTTTGCCTTGAGGCTGACGATATTTAGATTTCTGGCGGCCCGTCCTGTATGTCGAGATCTCAGGGTAGTACGTATTTCACTGCCTTAGGCTTCAGTCCTCTTCCTGTCCTTCAGGCGAGTTGATTAACACCACTTTCTCAGGGATCCCAGTACGAGTAGCTGTCCTCTTTGTCGGGAAGAGCGTCCAGGCCTTGTGTAATGGTGCCCCACATTGTCGCCATGTTAAAGAGGCTGTTTTGGAGGTTTTGAGCAAGGGGTTGGATGCTAGAGGAGCGGGTGTATACGCAGTGGCAGACGCAGCAGTTTGAGTCAAAACCGTGGTCACGGCGGGCCGGAAGCTTCACCACTACCACTCCCATGATCTCTACCGACTCGATCACGCTCTCACGATCCTAACTTGATTTTCTCCAAGTGAACTTCTGCTGGTGCCACCGACTCCGCTTTCCCGTCTAACTCCGCTGATCGTCACTTGTGTCTTGCGTCTGGGCTTGTTACATGTTCTTTTTTCGGGTCTTGACTAGGCTCTGGGTTATTTGGGGTGCTCTACAGCGCTGTCAATATCATGAGCGCTGCACAGTAGGTACTATGAGTTCAGTCCGGCTGTTTTGAGCCACCGAATGATCCCGGCCACCCTCCTATATCTTGAGAACCTGAAACTTGCGCGCATCAGTGGGTTGCGTACACGCATGTCGTCTGTCTTCTGTCGCCTTCTGAGCCTGTGTGTTCGACGGGGATCAGCGGGGACCTTTTTCGAGTGGGTTTTCTGCGGGGACCTTCCAACTACTCCGTAGACTCCTTTTGCCACCTTACCAGTCAATCCTATTATCTTCGTCACATCAATTCGCCCAGAAATAAGTATCATCGACGGTGATAGGGATAATTTTACAGCCTTCTAGGTAGCCTTGGGCGATCCCCCATGAATATCAAACTCAAAGTGTGGCACAGGTCCGCGTGGATTTGAGAATTAGATTGAGAGGGAGTCTGTGTTCACCGCCCTACTACCATCTCCGTGGCCCCCTGCCATGATCGAGTCGGGTGGGCCTCAATACATAATGCGTTGCATTCGGAGGTCTTGTTTAACGTTCAACTCCTACTGCGTAGCTCGCTCTTTCTCTTGATCCTACGCCCGTTGAACCCCACTCGGAGTCCTCTGCCCGGTCGCCGCACGCGTCTTCTTGTCTTTTTGAGAGTAAGAGATCTACTTGCCGTCGACGTAAAAGTACGGGATTCTTCGCCGGCCCTCATCACGCACTATCACCACCTTCCCGCCCTCCCGCTCTTTTGTTTAGTTGCCGTGCTGAGCGCTCAGCGGTCCGAATGCGTGACCAAATGAATGTCCTCGACTCGAGCAAGTACGCTGAAAAAAGCCACAACATCAGGTATCAATGGCATATACAAAAAAATTGAATAGTACTGCGGCCCTGTTATCTTATAGGTGATCGAAGGGTGCTCATCGTTCGAAGAAAAAGGAACGGGGGTGACATTGTCGTCATTTCCCGCTCGAGTCAAGACTCGACGGTGCGATGTCCCGAAGGGCTAATTTAGGTGACCGTCGGAGGTTTTGCGACCCGGTGTACTGTGTGGTGTGTATCCAACAGCTACTGGGACTCGGTCAAGACTCGGTCGAGAGGTATACCATGAGTCAGTCATGATATTTACTTTATTTGCCACTTTTGTGTTCTAGTGTGTGTTCTTGTTCATGCTGTTGACGTTGTTCACAGTTCTTTCCCTGCCCCATGGGATATCCCGTCAGTGTCCTTCCTCCGTTTGTCTTCTCCCCCCCTTCTTCAGTCCAGAGCGCTGAGCGCCGAACGCCGCTTTGTCACCTGTTTGATGCTTTTTACACCAAACGCGCGTCGGCGTCGTGTACCTGTAGATTTCAAATTCTGTTTTGATCACCGGACGTCCAGCACTTCAATTGCCTTTCCTGAATCCTCATCGAGAAAACGTCAACGAATTCAATGATGGACAGTTCTTTCTCTTCTGAACCTCGTCCCACCCGCGGACCGGTACGAGGAAAATGGCGTTTCCTGTGCTACTGCCATAACGTCGTCGGATGATGTGGCTTTTGAGTTTCAAGCTCTGAGTCTTGAGAGCGAGTCGATGGTGAGTCAATTATCCGAATTCAACCTTAGATCCGGTTCGACCCATCTCACGGGCCCTGCTTCAAGTTCCACGCTACTCACAAACCTGTCCTTTACAGCCCTAGTAAGGTCCGGGACCGAATGCGACTTCGCATGACGCAGGTGCACCCTTTCCTTCTTTTTCTTTGAACTTTCTTCTTCAGTTTGCCCAGCGGCCCGCGACAAACGGATTGACACACAAGTCCCCACACTAATGCCATGTGGGAGTCGGAATCGGCATCGGAGTCGGGGTCGGAGGATTTTCAAAACTTCGTGGTCGATGGAGCAAAGAGCTCCGAGCTCCGCCACCTAAACTATGTATCGGAAGAGGCGGGTCAGCAGACTCGGACTCGGAGGAAGTGGGACTCAGTGGACATAGACAAGAGTGAATAATAGTCGATAGGCATCTCCGTTAATTTTACAGCCTTTTGGGTCCCGACTGTGTTTTTTACAGTAAGGGATTTACGTGTCTGCCGGGAGATTCACTGCCAGAAGTTTGATTTTTACCACAGTCACAGTAGGACGAGCGGCGGGAGAGTGGAGTCGAGGTAATCATTATAATTTCGCACTTTAGACCAATTAATGCATCATACCTTGGCAGTGGTGACGTCCCGCGCCGAACTGCGCAGCCTGTAGGCCCACTGTATGGATCCGAAGGGCCTTGGGTTTGTGCTTTGACTAAGGACCTTTTCGTGCCATGCCAGGAATGAAAAATCATAAGGAGATTGCACGGCGGCAGCGCATCCTCTGATCTCCTTGGTACTGCACGCGATATCTGAGTTGTTGGACTGTCACAGGAGAAGATACAATGACAAGTTCTACTTGGTGAGTCTCAATTACCGGCCATCCGCGGGAGGTTAGTAACTAGAGAAGTAGCAGTTACACTATGATTAAATAAAGCCTAACTAGGTTGAAGGTCGCAATCTGCACCGCCAGTTCAGGTATCAAAGAAATAATTTGATGGCTACCAGCACCTGTGAAGGACAACTTCGTTCAATAACCCCACGCCCAACAAGTAGTTCAACCCGTTTCATGTGGAGTGGCGACCTGTGATAGATTTGGCAGATCCCAATGTGTTGTCCATTCCCGACAGGTCCGGGGATTCTACTTAGTCAAAGTTTGGTGTCTATGCATCCGATGTGTCCGATGTGTCCAACCTGCGCGCTCTGAAAGACAAAGAAGAGGTCGCTGTAGGACGTCTCAGTTGCAATTTGTGGCTTATAATGTATTACAAACCTCCGGAATGATGAGTACTGGTAAGATTGAGAAGTGAAGTATTCGACGACCTCGGAACGAGCACAGGCCCCTCTCCTGCCAGCAGGCTGATGCGTCCCTTTTCGCGTCCTGGTTAACCGTTGGTGTCAAATAATGCAGAAGTCCTCCTCCGAGCCAATTCACGCGTCCCAACACGTCGCGACTCCGATCGAAGACAGACACGACAGAAACAGGTAAAACACGATCGACGACATCCCCTCCCTTCCTGATGATCATTGCATCCCCTGGTTTCTCGAATATTCGCCCCGGCGCAATACCCCTATCTTATCTGCTTCCGCTAGTCACGCAGGCAGGACCTTGAAGCCATTCGGCTTAGCCGAACCTAATTGAGACGCGTCAAAGCGCGATAAATTTCGACTACCAGCAGTCAACCAGACGTGGCATGGCATTCAACGCGTCCGAATCGGGTTCAGTGTTATGTGTGCATGTGTAGTATGTGCTCACTGGGGGTTTCATAGTTCCGTGTGGGTGGCTGATCGGGATCAAAACATGCCATCAAATCGAAAGAAGCCAAGATCTGTGGCGGCCATCGTTTAGTGGGACGTGGACCTACAACTTTTTTGGAACCCTATGAACGTTAGACAACGCTGTAGGAAAGCAGCCTTTCATCAAATGGTCAAATGATCGATTGATCAAACACAGAGTTCACCACCGAGGTGTTTGAACTCACCGTAACAGAGCCATATGCGACTCCCAAAGGGGTCCCTAGACATTTTCGGGAATTCTCAACCCTCTAATAGCATTTAGCTAGAAGACTACTCGGATATCGACTAATCGCTTCCGGGACCCCCCTGACAGCCTCGTAACAAAGCTGTTGACCCTACTGCTCCGATTTTTGAGGGCTGTTTCATGTGGATCTCTACCTCCTCTTTCCCGTTCTGATGTACCGATGCTCAGAGGAGCAAGCGACCATCATGACCGGGTTTCAGAGGGCTGGCCGAGCCGATAAGAAGTTCTAGCATCGATTCAGGTCTTGGGAGAATGCAGCGATTAGGCAATGGCATTCGGGGTGGCGGCTAAAGTGAACTATAGTGACAGATAATGACCCTAAACCACTGGACAATATTCATGACCGCTGGAATTTCATTGGCATATCATGTGCGTAGCTCTCTAGCTACACGTCAACGGACAGCTCTATCGACCCTACTTGGACCCTACTTCGAGGAGGCCTCAAATGGGAGAGGCCTGGGGCGACCTGGGTCATTTCGGGGAGTGCCAATATTTAATTAGTGATCGGGACTTTGCCTGAATGGTATCAGTGTCAAAACAGAATTCACAAATTGAGCCCTGCATGAAGCTACACGAAATGCCTCGCGGACTTTCTGATTCTCCGAATTTGTGCAATGAAAAACTAAAGTGGCGTCTCGAGAGGGGTCAACTTGAACCCACCCCCAAACACCCCGCAGGTGCCTTCCGCGGCGGTATTGAAACCTGAAGTGGTTGCAGCGATCGAGTGCCGTGGCAATGCTCAAGTGCGCCCTATTTAGTGAGCATAGTAAGCTTTGTATTGGGAACGTTATGCTGAATATTCAATATGAACCTGCACGTCCTAGCGTCACCAGAAGCGCTCCTAGGTGGTCATCTCGGTTTTCGTCCCCCTCAAATTTCTGTCGCTCCCATGGTGCCGTCGTGCTACTTGGAGAGAATCGGGCAAACGGGATCCGTATTCGCGTGTTGAAGCTGCGCTGTCAATGAGGGACTGCATTAATCACAATTATAAAGTCTAATGACGATTCAACGTCCTGAGCTATGGCTGGAGCCCAGGGTTGATGTAGATGATTATCACCTTCGAATATTGGCCACCTACAGGCATAGACTACTGGGTTATACTAGTGTAGGTCGCGGCGGGATGAAAGGGAGGGAGGCTGCGTCGCCAGCCGGCGAACTAAACCAAATAGAACGTCCCTAGTTCGCTCCCTAGCCCAGACAAACGAGTCACCCTGTCTACAAAAGAAAGTTGCTGATGCAAGTCAAAGGATCAAAACAAACACCCATACCCACGCCCCCGGGTTGACTGATTTGTGATTAACACTGCTGGCAGTGGCATTCACCCAATCCCGCGGAACAGGGAACGTGTTACAGCGAGACGCAAAAGGGCTCCAGCCTCCGATGTTGCCCTGTCTCCTCGGCCCGACACCCGCATTCCTATGATGAGTTGTAACGAGATGTGACCTGCTCATGTTGTTTTCTGCTGTTGTGCCCAGTGCTCTTGCTAACAGCGCTTGCCTGGGTCGCCAAAGCCTGCCCAAGTAGGAAGGACTATCCGATTCCAATTGTCTTCCAGGCTCCCGGCTCCCGGGTTCCTGTTCCTGGGTCGGAAGATGCCGCGAAATAGCTCATGGGGAGAATAGGGGAGCTTGTGGAGCCTGTTGAACGGAAACTTAGTTAGCCACAGTCAGTTTCGCTGCCGAGCTGCCACAAAGACGATACGGGAATGTTGTAGTGCCGGCCAACGGCCATTGAAATTCGTGGTACGTACTTATGTGTCCTGGCTAGACCCCGTGTGCCTCTTCTTGACTGCTGATGGACATCGGGCACGGAGCACGATGATCCCTTTACGAGGACAAGAGTTCAGGGCTCGGGAGTGTGAACGGTCCCAAGATCAATTGGCCAGCGAGAGCCCAAGGTGGGGAACCCACGCCATCGGCCACCTCGAACACAAACCCTTCCAGATACTCTCCGGGAACGCTAGTCTTTCCGAATCTCTGTAAAATTAGCGCAGAGTGCGGGACGAGGTCCGACAGTAGTCACAGGCAGTCACGGTGCTATACAAATCCTAAATGAGCTACGAGCTCCGAACCCCTGGTATGGGTTAGCAGATAATAGCTCCAGCTGTGCAGCCGTACAACAAGTTGTCAGACTGTTCTTTCCAGTATCGTTGTCGGGGATTGTCTGAATGTATGAAGGGGAGACCATACCGGTGCCGAGTGGCGAGTGAGATAATTGCTGCTTGGACATTTAATTAGGACCATTGACGCTGTCGTTGTGACGGGTTCTAGACGACTCTGTAGGCTGTAGCCGCCTGATGTCAACTTTTAAGCGACAAAACAAACAGAAGGAATGAGTCGGGGATTAGCACGCTCTGTAATCCGGTGGACGCCATGTGCATCTAAACGTCAGAACAGAGGAACCCGTGCACCAGGATTGTTTGTTACTCCAGAAAAGCATATGGCTGTCGCTGCAGTGACTCATGAGTTTAATAATGAGGATGGAAGTCTGCTCACTAGCCGTCCAGATAGGAACTGATTGACAGGTTAGAAAGTTAGCGTCGAGTTCTTGGGGGAGACGTACTATACAATCACATAAGTGGCACGCCATTTCTTAGACCCAGAGAATACGACATACTTACATTGTGCGGCATCGAGTAGTCCAACCTTTTTGAGACCATTGGTCAAACCTTCGGTATAAGCGAACAGGTATCATTCGCCCTGCCCGATCATGAGAAGCTCTCAGAGTTCACTTCGTATCCTGTGGTTGTAAAATGCAAACATGTCAAAAGAAAACATACGATTGAGTCACTCCGAATTAGAGTCCACGTCAATCCATTATAGGATATGCCCCTAATCATAGTCGCACCAAAAAAAAGTCGCCATATGAGCCACAAGCGGCAAGTGCACTTTGACCTTCCAAGAGTCCAAAAGCATAGGATCCTGACAGCGAAAGGGAACAACCGATAAGCGAGAGGTTAGCGCGTATTCCAACAATTCAACAGAAAGTGCTGGATACCTACAAAGACACTGACGAAATAGCTTCCAGGTCTGAACGGCAAGTTAAGTTTGATCGGATTTCAGCGACGATGATTAGAATGAGGGACTGAAAGCAGGGTCTCTACCACACTATCATTATTATTATTATTTTGACAACGGTAGGCATTGGAGTACGGCTTGCCGTGATTCGCATGAGTTAGCCTGGGTCAAAGGGAAAGGTGTGATTCGGTCTATGCATATACGTATAGACGATAAGGAGCATAGGTGATAGGGGGGGGGGGGGTTGTAGACGGTAGAGGACGCCAGATTTTGAGGAGATGCGGTGCAATCGCTGGACGCGAACGCGAATGACGTCCTACGGGATAGAGAAATTAGCGGACATCTTAATTAGATGGTTTGAGAGTCGCTGAGAGCTTTTCCGTTGCATGTTTATCATATCGAGATATGGAGAGGAAGATAGTAATACACCTGAAAAACGTTCGTGGAAATCGAGGGTCCTGGGATAGTTAGTGCTGTTTCGAGTTAGATGCAGTGGATGCGATCTCTGGTTCGCCGCTCGGAGGCTGCAGAAGAGAAGACAATAAGCGAATCTTGAGCGAGAAAGGTGCGATGGCAGGTAAACTGAACCGGACTCCAAGGGGGCCAGCTACCCTTCATGGTTGACAAAACAAGCTTTTCTCCGAGCGTCCTATGGCACTTCATCGAGTGTGACGCCCCGGAGACCCCGCTGAAGACCCAGTTACCCCAACCCATTGCCAAACCCTCATCTGATCGCCACCATCTACTTCTTCAGTGATTCGTACGTTTGCGTTCCCTTCAATGATTGCCTCCACCTTTCTCCATAATCGCTTCCTCTCCTGGACATCATGCTCTCCCCGTAGAACCAAATCCCGCAGCTGTGTTGACGACAGATAAGGTTCTGGAACGGCAGGCGAGCCAGCGGTATGCGCGAGCGTTTGGTGACGCAGCATATCAAGTGAGACCTGTACTAGCCGTGCTGTATGCTCAGCATCGACTTGACGTCTGGCACGTATAGGGCGTGCTACCATAACACATGCAATAAGGGGAAGCATGCCTATACGCGGGCTGGTGAGTGTTTCAAAAGCCGTGTGGCAAGAAAGGACCATACCAAACGCAGTCCATCCCCAATCCTCCCAGAACTTCTGCGACCAAACCCTGATTTGACAATACCACGTAAAAGTTGGAGACTTGTGAGCAAGATATTGTTCGCCCCTGCACCACATGTACTACGTCAGTCTAGCTTCCCGGTTGCCACAGATGGTCTTCAGCCACCCACCTCAAATCTTTACGGATAGATATATCGCTCTGTTGAGCAACCATTCGCACGGCTCTCTGGAAAATGTCGTCGAAATCGTGGATCTCCCAGCTGCGCCTAAACCACCCCTGTAACTCGCGGACTGAAATACCCCACTTCAGTGCCTCGTAACTTTCATCTTTCTCGCCCGCCCTTGCCGCTTCGGGGTAGCACAACCGGGTTCCCATTTTCAGAGCCAGGGTTTTCTCGATCGCTTCGCCGAGGGAAGCAACATACAGTATCCTCCTTGGATCCTCAACGCAACTCGGTACTAGTCCCACGCTTCCAAGCCCTGGCCATCCATCCGTGAGGTGGTGGATGATTCTCCAAACTATTCCGTTGAAAAGTCTCCCTTTCTGAGTCGAATCTTTGGGGGGGTTATCTATCTCCTCGGGGTGTAGTGCAAAGAAGCGAGGAAACATTTCGAGGATATAGGGTTTCTCGCAATCGACAATGCGACCCGCACACACGGCGTTCTCAGGACAAGGCGTGCAGGCGTGTAGCAAAGGTAAGATCGGTAGTAGCGGGCACGGGGGCGAGTTAAGGTCGTTCGTATAGAGGTGGGTACGGTTTTCGGCGTTGCATGATTCAACCGCCGCACGATAAGACTTGAGTTCTTCAAGGCGAGCGTTGGTACGACTCCCCGGATCGCAGAATCCAATAGAGGCGCTTTCAACCTTGTGGTGGAAGACAACGAAGAAGCATAGGACGGCGATGAGGTAGATTGTGAGACGAACAACCATTGGTATTTGTTTTGTTACATTGTTCGAGGATTCCTTGTGCGCTTGATCCACGTCAACTCCCATTTCGACGGGCTGGTCATCATTCCCGATGAAGTTTTTGTCAGGCTGCAAAGGTCGAACTGAAGTAGACGGGTCTAGTATAGGTGGTGATGGTGGTGTGGGGAGGGAAGTCGGCTGTTTAGTCCCTCTTCCGGAGTATGGCGTAAGGAATGTAGGAATGTCTGGTTGGGACGTAGACCTTGAGGGAGTGGTATACTCCCTCGGCAAAGATAGTCTTGGTGTGGCTGAATTCGATTTGCGCGATTTAACAGAACTACGAGGCGTCTGTTTGCTGGGTCGCTTGGGAGAGGGTGACTCTGATCCTGACTGGAAGAGGTTTAGATTGTTCACCCATCCACCTTCCTCTGGTGGTGCTTGATGAACCGGACTTGCAGAGTTCTGTAAGAGGACGATCGGTAAAAGTGAATAGTCTGAATTTGGACGACGCGCCTGTAAGGTCTCCTCTTCTACATCTTCGTCAGAACCTGACGTTTCATCGACAAGAGTTACCCGTTTGGTTCTCTCCTTCTTGAATCTCGTGGCTCTCTTTTTGATTTCTTCGTTGAAGATCTGAACCAAAACCAGTTTGGTGTACGATGACGGGTAAGGGATACTATGGTAATTCAGAATGCCGAGGATATGAGCGATGGTGAGTGTAGACGGCTCGAAGTCTGGTTCGAGGTATGCACCCAAGGCGATAACCTGGGAGGCCGTGAAATGCGACATGGAGAGCGGGGGGAATTTGGGCCAGAGAATAGTGTTCAGTGAGAATCCTGGGCCTTTTGAATGCGAAGGAGGCATTGCCATGAAGAGACAGATCGGGTCAGTAAGAGTGGCCATACCACGGTCGCAGGCCTGCCAAAGCCATCAAGCAAGCCTGCCTGTGCGAGCCGAGCTTGCTAAACAGTCATAGTGAGAAGCTGTTTCCAGGCAAGCATGTTGAAATGATCAAGAATGTGGCAGTAGTACTTACTGTCAACAAGTCAAGGAAACATGATTGTTGGTTGCGAAGATTATACAGCTGTGGGAAGAGGACTCGCGTAAATAATTCAAGCACTCGGGAGACCCCCGCGTCCGCCATTCAGTTGAATTATAATCCCACGACAACAGGAACCGGTCAAAGCGAAGGAGGAAGTAACAATACAACCTACGACATGTTGATACAGAGTCGGGAGCCCAAATAATGATATCCTAAGTAGTTGAACAACCGGGTGTTGTCCGACATCTCGGTCGCTTGTGATATAGAAACGAGTAGTTAACAATAGATGGAAAACGCGACAGGAAGCTGGAACGCGAAGACAAAAAAAAAAGATATAAAAATCGTCATAAAATAACACTCTCATCTCGGCAACCTTGAAGCTTAAGGTTCCTCACCGTCCTCAGTTTGCAAACCACTTTGGAGTCTCAGTGGCGTATTGGGAGTTCCCGTAGGCAGTCCAGTTGCCCCGACCCATCGCCAGACTCTCATCTGATCCCCGCCCTTCACTTCCTCTTCATTAGCCCTTACATTGGCGTTCCCTTCGACAACTCTTTCTACTTTCTCCCAGACTCTCTTCCTCTCCTTGACGTTATGCTCTTCCTGAAGAACCAAGTCTCGCAACTGCACCGACGACAAATAGGGTTGGGGAACAGAGACAGGATCGACGTGATGCGCAAACTCCTGGTGGCGCAGCGTGTCAAGCGCAACCTGTACCAATTCAGCAGCTCGTTGATTATCCAGCTGGCGTCTGGCACGCCGAGAACGTGAAAGAAGAATGAAGGTAATGAGACCAAGGGTGCCTATTTGGGAAAGAAGATTGATCAGGCTTTGCCTGCGACAAGAATGAATAATCGTACCGAAAACAGTCATCCGCCATTCTTCCCAAGCTTCGCGAGACTTGACTCTCATTTGACAATCCCAGGTCAACATCGGGGACTTGTGTGCAAGATACCGTTTACCCCTGCATTCCCAGTGTCAGTCAACTCTCGTTGTTTCGGTAACAAAAGTCCATTACTCACTCTGAATCTTCGCCGAGAAGTACACCACCCCATTGAGTGAGTTCCTTGACCGCATCCTCAAAGTTATCCTCGTAGTGAAGTTGTTTCGGGTCCTCATTGGGCCTAAATCGATCTCTCAATTCGTCCTCAGGGACACCCCACCTACGCGCCTCACCACCATCAGCTTCCTTGACCACCCTCTCCCGTTCCATGTAACAAAGTCGCCGGCCCCGCTCAGCAGCCAACGTCTTCTCGATTGCTCTACCAATAGCTCCGATATGTTGCTTCCTTCTCGGATCTTCCACGCAAGTTGGGACCACACCCACACTTCCAAAGCCCGGCAAACCATCTGTGACCTCAGAGATGATCTTCCATGCCATTTCCTCGGGACGGACTTGGCTCCAAGTAGAAACCTGGAGTGAAAGGTTCACGTTGGTGGGGTCAGTTGGGGGTGGCAACAGGAAGGATAGCGGGAAAGGTGATTTGAGAATATAGGGCTTCTCGCAAGCAACGGCGTGACCCGAGCACACGCCATGGTCAGGGCAAGGCGTACAGGTGTGAGCAAAAGGTAATATCGGTAACGGAGGACAAGGAGGCGAGTCTGGGTCATCTGCGTAGAGCTGGGTACGGTTTTCAGCATTGCAGGCTTCAACAGCCACACGCTGAGACTTGAGATCTTCCAGACGACGGTTGGTGTTGGTACCTGGGTCGCAGTAGCCGATAGATGCACTCTCGATCTTGTGTTGGTATACACCATAAGAGCTGAGAGCCACGAGGATGTAGATGATCAGTCGTATGATTAGTGGCATCGGCTTAACCTCGTCTCCCAATAGAGCACCGACGGCGTTCGGTGAGATTGGACGGCCTCCCTCCGCAATCCGTTTCTGTATCGCAATAACCTGCTTCTGGTCAATATCGGCCTCTTCGTGTTCATCCGCTTCATCGTCTTCCTGATTTTCAGGCTCTTCCCGAGTTTCATTGGCATCATCGAGCCCCGGTTCCTCGTTTGCCTCGTCCAGAGTGTCTAAAGGATGAGCGGGTATTTCCTCTTCAGGAACAGCTTCCTCTTTGAACTGGAGAGGTGGAACTTGAGCGGGAGAGGCGACTTTGGGTGGTGAAGGAGATGGAGGCACAAGACTCAACCGACCAGACTTGCGACTAGAAGCGGGCGTCACGAATGGAGGAATGTCCGGCGCAAAATTGGACTGGGGAGGAGAGAGCGGAGGTGGGTGGTAGTCTTTCGGGGGGGATGCTTGTGGCGGCGCGGACATCGATTTGCGCGATTTCCTCGGGGCTGCGGAGCTTCGACGAGCCTTTGTGCGTACAGGTGAGGGCCTGATGGGAGAAGAAGATTCAGCGCCAGATTGGAATATGTTGTTATCCTCCCATCCACTATCCTCCTAGAATTCGGTGAAAAGATGACATTGACACACAGACAGAGTGGATAAGGCGAGGGACTTACTGCCATAGAAACGCGGCGGTTCTGTTCTCCAGACACGTCCGACTACAGAACGATTTATTACGTGCCCATATTCGACATAAAGGTGTGCTTACCGCCTTCTTGGTTCTACCAACTTTTCTAACGGGAAGTTCTTGTTCTTCGGGCTCGCTTTCTTCTACGACGGGTGGCTCGATAGGGCGCGCAGTTTGCCTTGAGGATCCGCCAAGTCTCGGCTGAGCAGAGGAACGTCGTCGTTTGGGCTGGTACAAGTGATAAGCTTAACGTAGAATGGCAAATACAATTCAGTTGTAGCGTACGGGGTCTGGTCGGACAGGCGAGGTGTCTTCATCGTCTGACGGAGCCTTTGAAAGTCGTCGAGACGATCGCCTAACCGTTGTTGTTGTGTTCTATGTTCCAAGTGGATCAGCACAGCCACGAAACGAGAACGTTGTGTAGAACCCGCCTTTCTTCTGCTCAGAGGCTCGCCAGTGATACCGTCGGTGATTCCATCATCGCTAGCGATACTATTTGCTTTCTTGATCCTATCCTTCTTGTACCTTGATGCCTTTCGTTTCACTTCGTCATTAAAGACTTGAACCAACTTCGCTTTGGAGTATGGTGTTGGGTAGACAACGTTGTGATAACCCAAGATACCGAGAAGTTGAGAGATAGTAAGAGTAGATGGTTCGAAATCTGGTTCGAGATACTCGCCCAAGGAGATGACTTGAGCAGCGGTAAGTCGCGACATGTGTTGCGGGCGGCGAGGGTGTGGCAGCGCGAATTGCGCAAGGTGACGGCTTGTGACGAAAGGTAGACGTCCTTGTTTGCCGTCGGTCCTTTCGGGGCGTCGATCAACAAACAACAGGCACGTGACTAGCACGCCGTCACGTGTAAGCCCCTAACAACTTACAACTTGCAACTGAAGTTTGAACACAGAACAAGGCTCTGTGCCGCTACACGGAACAGGCCTTCAAGAGATCAAGGAGGACCAAAATTACGAGCACTATGATACACCAGATGGATTTGCATACACCTCTATCTCATTACAGATTGATGTTTGTGTCCGGTTCAGGTAAACTTCGGTCGCACGACTGTGTTCGTTCCAAACCACTTTCCCTTGACCTAAAGAAAAGACGCGTCTTAGTTGGAGTTACGGTAATCTGTCGAAGTGTGCATACCATGAATTGCCAGTAAGCTGCGCGCGAAAATATCAGCGTCACATCCAGAAACGACTCATCATCTATAGAACTCACCTGGCATAAATACGTCCTACGGAGTTTTCAGACCATTTCATCAGAAAAGACACGCAGTTAAAACTAAAAGATCTCGGTACCTTCTTCAGATGATAGAAAAACCTACGAGAATAGTGCACCGAAGAGTTAGCAACGTCTCTCGTATGGATAAGGAACATCTTACCGATTAGGTTGAGCTTGGTTCATCCACGCAAACGTTTCCTTAGGCTCGAGTCCGTATTTGAATTCAGCCAACAGGAGTTCACCGTAGCCTGTGAGTAACTAGCAACCATAGATTAGACCGGTCAAAGTCCCTCGCCTCTAGATGGAGAAACGCCACATACAGGACAGCTTGTGTACCCGTCGTACTTCACACTGGCAACTTTGCCGGTATCCATGACAGAAAACAGGTTCTCAGTGAGGACAGGGGCTTGGGCAGTGATCGCGGCTGCTGTTTTGGAAGTTGGTAGTGATGAGCAGTCGCCCAGTGCAAAGATATTGCTATATTCCGGTTTCACATGTTGCATGGTTCCCTGGTCGACCTGGACCCAGCCAGCGCTATCAACAATGGGTGAGTTCTTGATGAAGTCCAAGGGTCCCATTGGTGGTGTGACATGAAGTGTGGTATAGTCGACGTCCGTGGTAGACCCGTCTTGCTTTTTGAAGGTGGCCTTATGGTTCGAGGAGTCGACCTTGACCAAATTGTGTTGGAAGTATCCACCAACGTCCCGTTTGACGCGTAGAGCATCGAGAACATCCGAGTACTTCTTCACGCTAAACATTGTGGGCATCCCAGTATAGAAGTCAATTTTGATGTTCTCGCCGCGACCAGTTTTTCGGAATCGGTCCCAGGCCATCCACATAATTTTCTGCGGGGCTGCAACACGTCTTAGATAACGGAACGAGTCTATGAATAGTCGGGACTCACCTCCGGCACATTTTACTACCCCAGCTGGCTGCGTGAATATCGCGTTCCCTGACCTCAGACTCTCGATATCACTCCACACTTTGTCGCATGTGTCGTAAGAATAGATGGAAGAAACTCCGGACGACGAGTCCACAAGTGCTTCGGTGAGCCCGGGGATTGCGTTCCAGTTGATCTGCATGCCAGTAGCCACGACGAGTGCATCGTACGAGAGGGTGCGACCTGTGGCTGTAGTAATGGAAGACTTATCGGGGGTGAAGGTTTTTACGTTCTCCGGGATGTGTTTGATGTGTTTGGGTATCAAAGAAGCCAACGGGCGGCGGGTATCGGTTTTTGCACTCAGTCCAGAACCGACCAGGGTCCTGACAGTCGAGCAAGTGAGTCAAGGATTGAACCCAAAAGGGAGGCTGAGAGGCGTACCATCCCGGCTAAAGAACGACATCGAGTTAGTTCGGCTGACATCGTCTCAATCTAGGTATCGACACGCACCTGATAATAGTGGAATTCTGCAGAATCCACAATCGCGATGTCTCCATGATTCAGTGATTTTCCAGCCGCCTGAAATCTGTCATAGATTTGATTTGCGACGGCAAGTCCACCGCTACCTGCAGAACGTATGACATTTAGACCATGTACTTGACTGATGCAAGCTGCACATCATTCGATGGCACATACCTGCTCCAACGACAACGACCTTGAATTTATCAGGGGAGGCTGATGTACTGGATAGTCTGGCGCCTGTGCGTGAAAAAGCTAGTCTCCGAGCTGCTAGCATGTCGAAAAGAGTCGAAAGGGAGATTGAGGTAGCGGTGGGTTTGGAACTCGCATTTTTCTATGCCTCTCACACGTGACGTCAGACTCAGAATTGCACAATTATGTGCATGGCCGTGTTGTAACCGTGTGGCTCTCTTTCCTTTTACACTCACGAACCACATCCGCGCCGAGCGCTGCTTCTTTCCCGTCGTCGTCGTTGTTGCCTGGTGACTCTTCCAGCAGGACTGGACTTTCTCTCTTTCTTTCTTGTGTACATAGCTTCGGCCTGTTTCTCATGCTTCCAACAAATCCCCGTGCAGGATTGCCTACAAACCCTCGTTCTGGTGGCCCTGGAGGTCGCCAGAATAGAAGGGAAGGATCATCCCGACCCGAATATGGCAACGATACTTCGTCTTCTTCGCGACGCTCAGAACGCTCGCAAAGACCTACTACACCCTCTGGTCGTGATCGGTCTCGTGGGCCACGCTCTCATGATCGACCACCACGCAGGTCTAACGATTCGTCGTCATCGTCTTCCTCTGCTGCCTCTGCTTCGTCCTCGCTTTATGAGCGCATGAAAAATGGTGCTGCAGGTTATGCTTCATCATTCACCACTGTAGAAGACGATTCCGAGGAAGATGACCGCAAACCTGTTGACAGAGGAAATGCTCGAGAAGGCATGTTTTTTTTTCTCTTCCATTTCTGCCTTCTTTGCTTACATGCAAAAATTTCAGGGAATACAGCGAATGGTGCCGGATCAGATGGTGTGGGGGAGGGCTACGGCCAGGCAATTTGGAGTCGCATGGCCACCGCTGCAGGTTCGTTGACGGTGAGCGTGAGCAAGGCATGGGCTACCAATATCACAACCTATGCTGGCGAAGGTGCGTCTTATGTTAGGGATCTACTGATGGCCAGGTGGTCTAACGACATTAATTTGATAGAGACACCGCCCGGACAGGAGTCTCGTTTGACCCGGGCGATGAAAGCATATCATTTGGAGAAGGCTCGTGATCCCACGGACCTCCCCGCTTGGTTGTTTGATGAACACGAACGCAGACCACGGCGCTCCAATCCTAAGGAAAGAATAGTCGAAGATACGTCGACAGATCAAAGGGAGATCAAGCAAAGCTCCGCCACACGATCTGCGACTCCACGAGGGTTGCGAGACGTCTATGATGCGGTGCCCTCAACTGTTCCCATCCATCAATCAAGCTCGGGACAGGCATCAACGGTCACTCGTGGCGCTGCAAAGGGTACGGATCGTTTGAAAGCGTTGAGAGAAGGAAAGAGAGGGCTGGTCGCAACCCCCAATGCGCAGCCCGAGACTGGGGTTGAACGAGCTCGAGCACCACCCCCTCGAGTCGGACTCCCTGGTGGGCCAGGGAGGAATCGGCGTGTCTAATCGGCGTCGGGGACTGTACACTGTTGATACTCGGTTGTCGGTTGATACTCTGTTCTTTTTCATGAATACCCAAGCATGACGAGGCATCGAGGGTCTAGACCCCTCATGCTATGTTGCGATAATTTTTTTCTATATTTACTTGGCTGCCCTTGGCTAATTGTGGAAGGTCTCCTGCAGTGGAGATGACTGTCGCATGCATGGTGAGTTTTGATGGAAACATATGAGGTGGCAGTTGACGACCGCCCGAACTCGCCGCTTAGGCATCGCCAGGCCCAGTAAAATGGGACGCCAGCAACAGCCAGTCACAGCAAAGTAACACATTGCCGATGATCAATTCACTAGACTTGGTATTTCGAACCAGAACTTTGGGTATCAAATGTTGCTAGGGTTGCCATAGGTTGCCATCTTATACCCGAAAAGGAGCCTTATATAAACCCTCGATGCATCTTTTTCCCCCATCCCTTTCCCCCCCGCCCCCCTTCTTTCGTTCTCTTCGTTTCTTTTTGAAGTCGAGTTGATCCTCGACTCTCATTCTTTTCCTTCATTCAAGCAAGTCCTGAGGTACCTTTCTCTCTCTTATGCCTGTTTCGTCCAACTAATTCCCTCCAGATCACACTCTCTTTGAAAGAGACCCTTCTACGCAAACCTCCAGGGAGGATATTTCTAGTCGACAGCTAATTTCACGACCCACACCTCAACGGTTATATTATCACTCTCTTTTCCACAATGGTCCTCTTCAGAACTGTTTTTGTCGCACTTGCGCTCCTCTCCACCTCAGTTTCTGCCCTCCCACGCCCTCAGGATAGCGGCATCGGCAAGGAAGTCCCGGTCAGGGCCCCCAATGGCGTTCCCGTCACCGACAGCGTTGAGCTTGAAAAGTGTGTTTCCCCCCTTTTCATCATAGTGTCTTGTCCTGACAAATGCGTAGGCAATCCTCCCTTGAGGCTGCTCAATCCACAGCCGCAGGATCCTACGGCGAGAAGAAGGAGGAAGGTGGCTATGGTGGTGGATACGGTGGTGGCTACGAAGCCTACACCACGACCTCTGCTGAGAAGTCTGAGGAAACCATGATGTCGGAGATGTCCCACGAGACTACCTCAGAAATGTCCCATGAGACCACCTCAGAAATGGCCCACGAGACTACTTCGAGCATGAAGTACGAGGAGACTTCGTCTGAGAAGGCATCGGAGACGACCTCTGCCACCTACTCTTCGCCTACATACGGCTCTGGTAGCAAGAACTGGGGATCCGAATACGATGACTGTGTTCAGAGTAAGCGATTCCTCTTGCCAGGTTTATCGTACTATGCTCATGCCACATTTCTTCAGAATGTGTTGCATCTCACGGCGCACCTCCTGCCACCTACCACCCCACGGCCACCAAGGCCATGGAGGGCTCAGAGGGAACCGGTTCCACTGTTACTGTCATCGTCGCTCCTACACAAGGTGTCCTCCGTTACGTTCCCGCTGCTATCAATGCTTCCGTTGGCACCACTATCAAGTTCATGTGGGGAGCTGGTCCTCACACCGTCACTAAGAGCTCCGAGCTTCTTCCATGCAACAAGAGCGGAGAAGACCCTGTCTTCGCCTCCGGCCAACAAGAGAAGGACTTCGTCTGTGCGTACTCTTACTCATTCAACCGCCGTTCGATCCTCACCTGCTATTACAGACACCCAGGTTGTTAACGACACTAAGCCCACTTTCTACTTCTGCGGTGTTCCATCTCACTGCCAGAAGGGAATGTTCGGTATGGTTAACCCGCCTTCCGAATTCGGTGGTGCAACCTCCGTCGGTGGAATGATGCAGGACATGATGGCCAACGTATGTACCTCGGCATATGAACCGCGGATCAGTACTTACACCTATCCCTCTGCAGAACTCTGACCTCTCCGCCTATGCTTCGTACACTAGCAACGTGACTCAAGGCAAGGCCGGCTCTAACTGGGGTTCTGGCATCAACCTCAAGGACATGCCTGAGTGGTCGCGCCCGCTCATCGCCGAGAACGTCTTGTTCACCCGTAACCTTCTCGCTATGAACCCTGATATCGTCAAGGAGGACGGCTCCATTGACTTGTCCTCTGTCACCTCCACCCCCTTGATGATTCCTCAGGACGTTGGTGCTCAGCTCAACGCTGCTGGCAATGCCGACACCGGTGCTGCTGGTTCTCCCGCAAGCTCTCCTGCTCCCCCTGCCACCACCTCGGCTGAGGCTGCTGGCGCTTCTCAACCTGCAAGCGGTTCCAACGGCGCGAGCGCTTTGGCATCGCCCAAGGTTTTGGTCGCCATCATGGCTGTCGTTGCCACCTTCTTCGCTCTGTAAAGGCACTTGTCTCTGACGACGGACTTCCTTTTCATGTTCTGGGATAGAGGCTGAAAGCAGATGCGATACCTACGGACCATTTGGACCTTTTAGAGACACACACTACATATACCACCATTGAGGACTGTTCACTATTTTTTTCCCTGTTTGCTTTCGTGATCTACTTTTTTTAGTTTACCGCCATCGGGCTTGCACACAGTTTGCTACATCACTTTTGCTTGCTTAGCTCGTTGCCCAATAGGTAGTCAGTGACCTTGCTTGAATGCAAAGAGGTTTGACACCCTCCTGGTGATTCAAACGCGGGGATGGTAAAGATGGATGTATAAATCAATCTGTAGGTGTATTTGTGTAAATACAATTATACTCCAACATCTTCACTGTCTTTTGTGTCTGGGTTTGATTCTCGGCGGAACAATTACGCTCGCAAGTTGCAACCTCAGGAAGTGGGGCAACTACATAATTACTACAGACAATTACATGCCAAAGATAGCATCTATCTCGTCCTTCTTCTTTCTCTTCTTGGGTCGCGGTTGCGAGGTAACCTGTTCCTTTCTCGAAGCAGGTGTGGCTTTGTGAACCTGAATAGCGATTTCTGTATGGGAAGTCTTGTTGAGCGGTGGGTGAGGTAGAGTGACTGCGACTCACTGGGTGGTGCGTTGGCATCCAGTTCTTTCGGCGTCCGCGGTAAGGACGACGGCGAAGAAGGGGGTATACTCAACCGTGATGATTTCACGCCTTGAGTATCTTGAGATTGATCAATATTTGAAGATGGAATTTGTATGTGTGCGGCATCGCATTCCTGGGGTGAATCAGCCTCCACCGGCTAATCGGGGTGAGCAATAAGTTCGTGAGTGAAACTCCGTGCATTGTTATCACTAACCTTGTGGATCTCTTGCAAACGGATGACCGCGGACTTGATGTCAAGTACAATGTTGCCCAATTCTGAGGATAAGAGGGCGAGTCTGGACACGATTGCGACTACGGTGAGGACCAGATGGATGAAGGCCCCGGACTGGAGTTCCAACGTGAGGAACCTCAATTTCCGTGATTAACTTCCCCAAGAACCTATAGAAGTCACGGCAAACCGACCTGTATGTTTCGTGCAGCCTCTCGCATGCCTGAAAGTTCTCAGCGGGCAGACGGCGTATGATACGGAACGTCCCACCTTTTCAAGAAACTCACGATACAGCGAACATTGTTCAAGCTTGTGGGAAATATAGGACTCGTTGGGATAATGGGTCCAAGAGCCTTTGAGAAGTTTCGAGCTGATAAAGACTGAGCTGGGGAAGACGGGGCGTCGACGTATCACGAATCAGACTCACTTGTCTTCTCGAAAAAATGACAGCCTCAACGCGTCCACGAAAGTGCGGAGGTCTATCTGTTCGACGCGCCGTCCATACCGCCTCGTTTCGGTGATGCGTCTCCAGAAAAGGGCAGAGCGATGTTGATTTTTACTCTTGTAATAGATTCGTTCCAAGACCTTCAGTTCGCTCTCGTACGTGGACAGCGCAGAGTGCAGGCGTTTCGAAAGCAGTTTGAGGTCCTTCAAGGCTGCGTCGACTCTAGGATGGTGAGATTGCGAAAGTTCTGCTCGTTCAGTACGCTTCAGCTGTGTGGTGTGCTTCATTAGTACGAGGATGGTGACTGTCAGAACCGAGGCCTTGGAGGATATTCCGAGGAATGAATTGAAATTCGATTGTTGGAAGGAGGTGGCTGTGTAACCGATCTCCGTCTTCACCAACAACGTCAGGCTGGATTGTGCATCCAGCATCCTCATCTCGTCAATTTCACCACAGTGGAACTAGGTTGACTGTAAGGGGAACTTTGAGATGGCTCAGCCCGGTCAGGATGCCAAGTTTTTCCAGCGCGGAAAGATTGAGGTGCGTTGTACAATATGCTCTGGACTATCATCTCTCTGACACGGTGCCCAGGAATTTCGCGCTGAGCTTCAAGCAGCGGAGACGAAAGATAAGAAATTCGTGAAGCGGAAGACTGCATTGAAGAAGATCGTAGCGAACATCACGATGGGCACTGACAGTTAGAGCTGATTCTTGAAGACTGTTTATAACTTCACTCACGGTTCGACAGTGTCCCCTCTGTTCACCGACGTCGCTCAGTGCCTTGGTACACCGCTGTTGGAAATCAAGAAAAGTAGTCCTCGATCATGACGTGTTTACGGCCTGCGCCTGACTTAACACTTCAGTGGTGTATCTGTTTCTCGTCAGCTACGGTCGTTCGAAGCCTGATCTGATTCACCTAGTCATTCCAAACTTCCTTCAGGTGAGCTCATTGCAACTAGCTACCGATAATATGATTTGACGCTGCTTCCAGGATTGCAACGACCGAAACCCTCTTATCCGCGCCCTTGCCATTCGAACCATGTCATACATCCCTATCCCTGTTGTCACAGACGCTCTCACGGACAACCTACGACACGCATTGAAAGACCGCGATCCATACGTTCGCAAAACCGCCGCGATATGTGTTGCGAAATTGTACACTGCCGATCCACGAAGGGCCGAAAAGGAAGGATTCGTCGAGCTTTTGCGCGATCTCATGTTGGACTCAAACGCTACTGTAGTTGCCAATGCTGTGGCAGCACTTTCTGAAATAGGGGACAGACAAGATGGAGTGACCTTCAGACTAAACCTGGCTACCGCAAACAAGTTATTGGTAGCGATGCCAGAGGCTTCTGAGTACGTCGATTATGACTCTGATTGCGCGTACCTCACCTACATTCTTGATTAGGTGGGGACAGATCTACATCCTCGACTCTCTTTTGAGATACGTCCCGGAACAGAATGTCGATGCGGAGATGATGGCTGAGCGAATAGTTGTCCAACTGCAGCACGGTAACTCGGCAGTCGTGCTCACAACTATCAAGGCGCTTCTGTACTTGATGAATTACATCGCCAATCGTCAGCTCATCGATCACATCTGCAAGAAGATGGGTCCCCCGTTGGGTGCGTTACACGTCTGATCATGCAGTAATTCGCGTTCTTATCCCGTGCTCCCAGTTACACTTCTATCCTCAGGTCCAGAAGTACAGTATGTTGCCCTCCGAAATATTCTCCTCATTATACAACGCCGGCCACAAGTTTTGAAGAACGACGTCCGTGTTTTCTTCTGCAAATACAATGACCCAATCTACGTGAAACTTGCCAAGCTGGAGATTATGTACCGTCTGGCAAGAGCAGAAAATGCTAGGGAGGTTTTGGCGGAATTGCAAGAGTGAGTGAATCTCTAGCCCTACGCAGAAACAGTTCTCATTCTTACCCCATCTCTTCAGGTACGCGTCTGAGGTCGATCTTGACTTTGTTCGCAAAGCCGTTCGGTCTATAGGGAGACTGGCTATCAAAGTGGAAGCTGCTTCGGATGACTGTATACAGGCGCTGCTGAATCTCATCGAGACGAAGGTCACCTATGTGGTCCAGGAAGCGGTCATAGTAATCAAGGATATATTCCGACGCTATCCAGGAAAGTACGAAGGAATCATTCCGAAGCTTTGCGAAAATCTCGATTCTTTGGACGAGCCGGAGGCAAAAGCATCCATGATCTGGATTATTGGTCAATTCGCGAACATAATTGATAATGCGGATGAGCTTCTGGACGTTCTTTGCTACTCGTTCTTAGACGAGACGACAGAGGTGAGTGACGCGCCAATGTCGTCGACAAACTATAACATCATAACATCCGTCAGGTCCAACTTGCTTTGCTGACGGCTTCTGTCAAACTCTTCATCTACAAATCGCAATCGGAGAAAGCTAAAGAACTGGTCCACAAGGTCTTGAAAAGCGCCACCGAGGATGTTGACAACCCGGACCTCCGTGATCGTGGATTTATGTATTGGAGGATGCTCGCTATAAACCCAACCGTCGCAGGGGAGATTGTTCTTGCGGAGAAACCTGCCATTACAACAGACTCGGACAGAATGGATCGGGGAGCCCTTGATCAGCTACTCCTGCACACAGGAACGTTGGGAAGTATATATCACAAGAATCCCGAGGTGAGTTGGCAGGACTACTCAATCATGGTTCACCGTTGACTTCTTTTCTCCGTTACAGACCTTCATTCGTGGTGCTGCTGGGAGAGCCCTCACAGATAGTCCCGCATTGAATGCTCATTCCAGAACAGTGTTGATGTCCTTACCTCGGGCGCAACTACCGTCACAAGGTGTCAGCGTGGCTGGTCCTGGACCAAAGGAATCTCATTCAACAGCGCCAGCCCCTCTCATCGCGAGCGATGCGCCACCTTTACCAGCCAAACCCAGCGAATCCGACGCTGCATCGCCATCGTCACCAACCTCCCGGAACGGTCGGCCAGGCGACGGCGACGATGAGGATGATATGCCACCCACATCTAGTAAATCCCAGTCCAATGATCCTTATTCAAACCTCGATGGTGCCTTTGGGGGTTACCTTGCTGATGCACCACAACCTATGACGGCCGGAAAACGACACGGTGAAGAAGAGGATTTATTATTCTGACCGTTGACGGTGAACCTTGTAATTGTAGTATAGAGGATACATCATCTAACAGGCATTTTGAGTGGGCATAAGAGCTATGGATACAAGGGGTTCCTTCAAGAGAATATGTTCTGCAATGACTGGGTAATTGACGAGGATTTGGGCCTCAATGAGTTGTAGTGCTAGAACGTAGATGTCAGGATCACACAGTGTTGGGAAGTAAGATTGAATTGACCTCTCCTAAGCCGTACATACGACGATGGTAGCTTATCCGAATCACCTTTGGATCGCGGACATCACCGTCCAAGGGCGTCCCAGTAGGGTTGTGAATGACTACCGGAGGTGAACCTGATTGCACGACATGTATTGGTACATTGAAGGCACGGCTCAGGGCCAATATCTCTGGTTCTCCGCCCCACATCGCGGTGCTTTGGATAGACTGACAATATTTCTCGTACTGTTGCATTGACATGAGCCCAGGATTTTGGGAACCGGGGCCGTCCTCTCCATCTACGGACGGGAGGAAGGGCAGGAAGTCATCCGGATGTGTATACATGTACCTCGATGCTGCAGCGCGAACAGTAGAATAGTTGGCTTGTGATGAAGGGAGTATCGAGAGAAGAACAAGCTGATCAGCCACAGCTGAAAACAAGCAATGTCCATCCGGATTGATCTGGATGAAGGCCGATCGCGTCAGAACCAGACGCTCCCAGTAATGAGTGGACTGTTCTGACCTCGAACATTTGAACACCAAGCTCATCGCATATTCTACGTATAGCCTTCTCTTCGTCCTTAGCTTCTTTCTCAAGCCGCGCGTCTGCCGCTGGATCGTCAACGAATGTTTGTGCCAGAGCAGCTGCTTTCCTAGCCTGTGAGCTTATTAGCAGATAGGCTGAGTGTGCAAAACAACACTCACTTGTCGAGCCTCGTACCGACTCCTCGCGTCTTGCTTTTGTCCCGAGTCTGGCGGGTCGAGCGGTTGATGCTGCATTGCAGCTGCTTTCGACGCTCTCTCTGCAACTTTATCGTTTGTTTCGATTTGGGCTATAAGGTCATCCATCAAGTCGTCGTCATCGAGCACTTGTGGAGGTGAAACCGGGTTGGAATTCGAAGGAGATAGGATCTTTTTGAGTTTATTCTTCTTGCCCATGTTTGTAGTTCGAGTTGAAGTGACGGAGCCCCAACCAAGCGATGACGATCGTGCAGCGTTTCAACGCCCGGCCCGGGTCCGGGACCTTTGCAGGTCATTTCGACTCATCATCGATCCACCATCTCCCTCGCAAGGAAAAGTAGCCATGACCAAGCCAACTCGTGTTCCACTTATTTTCGTGAAGCAATCTCTTCGCTATTTGCCTACGCCCTGATGCTGAACGACGCTGCCATAACTCTTGCAGGGAACGATGACTATGGGCTTCTCGGGAAAGAATGGTGTACGGATTGACGACCCCAAGGACTGTCAAGAGGTGATCGATCTCTTTTTCCGTTACGGTCATAAAGAGTTGGACACCGCTCGAGTATACGCCGAAGGTACAACTGAGCAGGCATGTATCATCTCGCGCGAGCCATTTCTACCTCACATTGACCGGAACGTCTGCATGATTGAAGATTATGGCGCAACTGGACTTGAAGGACGCGGTAATCGATACAAAGTATGGTTATGCCTTTCGCGTATGTCCTCCATGCTAAGTAGATACATTAGGGCTCATCCAGGATCGGGGGGAGGACATGCTCCAGCACAACTACGTTCGAGCGTGTTAACTTCACTGAAGAGTTTAGGACGCGACAAAGTCAGAGTGCTTTACTTGCACATACCCGACAGGACCGTAGGATTTGAGGAAACATTACAGGAGCTCAACAAACTCCATGAGGAGGGATACTTGTAGGCGACCTTCTCATTCCTTCTCTGATCGGGAGTGCCGGGAGTCCTCAATCACCACCTCACAGTGAAATTTTTGGACTCAGTAATTACGCGGCCTGGGAGGTAGGCAACCGATCTATATATGTTCGCCACTTACTTCATGCACCCATCTCTACAGGTTGCAGAAATTGTCGGTATCTGCAAAGCGAGAGGCTGGGTGAAGCCCAAGATTTATCAAGCGTAAGCGTAAGCTTCGTGGAATCTTCCTGTTCCCAGCTTACCAGACAATCGACTCAAGAATGTACAATGCTATCACTCGTGAGATCGAGCCGGAACTCGTTCCATGCGCAAGGAAGTTTGGAATCAGAATTGTCATATATAACCCCTTAGCGTGAGTGGCTAGCTTCTAGAAACTTGACTGCCCGTTTCGCTTACTCGAGATACATAGTGGCGGATTCTTTGCCGGGAAAGTTACCTCGCCTGAGAACTCTGTTGAGGGAAGATTCGATCCCAAAGGTGGCGCCCTCGCCGAGATGTATCGTGCCCGTTACCTCAAACGAGGGTATTTTGACGCTCTTGAGCACCTCAAGGTAGTCGCGGTAAGTGATCCATTCTTCAATTCAAGCAATTCCACTGAATCAAACTGTGTTATACGCAGGAGGAGCATGATCTGCGTCTTACAGAAGTGGCGCTGAGATGGTGTCAACATCACTCCGTCCTTACGCCGGAGGACGGAGTGATCCTAGGCGCGAGTAGTGCCGCTCAGCTAGAACAGAACTGCGAGGACAGTGCCAAAGGACCGCTTCCGGAGCCTGTTATCAAGGCGTTGGATGAGGCTTATCAAATGGTGGTTGCAGGGGGAGGTGTGCCTCTGTATTGGCGTTGAAATTCTGTAAGGCACGCATAGGCAAATATTAGCATAGCCACTCAAATCAACATGATCGATTCCTTGCCATACTCGTTTTAAAATGAGCCTCTATCGCCTCTACAGCATCGTCCATGTCTTTATCGGAGGAGACTTCCAACCCTGTAGACCTGACCTCTCTGCAAACACGACTCAGTGAAACCGAGAACAAGCTTCGTGGGTCAGTATCGGGAGAGGAGGGAGCAAAGCTGTGGCAGGATGTTACCACCACCAGTCAAGCGATAGCGGATATCTTGCGAGTTAGGGACGGCCCAGGTACGATGTCTTCGTTCTGTGTGAAGAATTAGACGTCGCTCACGAGATCGCCAGTCGATAATCACAGTATTCTTGGGAAGACTGCACTTCCCAGGACGTTGCAGTCTCTGTACTCTATAGCTCTAGGAAATTCGGCTACCCCGGAAATATCATCGACATCTCCAATCCTCGAAATACTCCGGGTTGCAGCTAATCTTTGCATGGACCATGGTTAGGGACTCAAAAGGCATTTTTCTTTCTCCAAAGCTTACTCGAACGGTGTAGATGAAAATCGTGGCATACTTCTGGACGCCGGCCTTCCCCAAGCTCTCGTCGCCCTGCTAGAGGGTTATGCGGAATCTATACCTTCGCCTCCACATAGCAAGCCCCTGAGCTTGCCTCCTCCGCACCTAAAGGTAATCAAAACAACCATGGGAGTCTTGCTCAATGCCAGTGTTGGTTATGGTGAGACGCTCCTCATGCCTTTTAGAATATGAGCTGAGCACCACACAGAGCCTGTAAAACATCGACTTACATCACTCGAAGCTGGTACAACTGTCCTTAAATTATCCACCGCCATTTATCCTACCAGTTCTTGGATCGAATTCCCCACCGTGGACAATGTCACTGATCCCGACGAGTCGCACGAGACTTGGAGCCTGCGAACTACGATTTCAAGCTGGGCTTGGAGGATAATAACCGAACTCCAAGATGTCAAGGACGACAGTGCGTTGGAAACTTGAGTACAGACATCGTATTCGGCTGACAAACCCCACGATAGCGCCCCAGATATTCACTCCTGACGTCTTGCCGTTCTTGGTTGGCCCACTAGTCGCATTCAGCAGCCACGCAGACACCCTCCCCGAAGAACTCGCGTCTTCATCGCTACCTCAAAGCCTCCTCCACGCCGATTTCGAGAACCTGGAAGAGTCCTGCACCTTACTCGAATCTCTCTCCCTAGACCTAGAGGATGTACGACTCTCCCTAGCCCGTGGCTACCAATTTGCTGCGGAGCATTCAGGTGTTCCTTGCTTTGAATACATCCTTGACTTTCTCGAGAAAGGAACCATCTCACCGTTTTGGAGCACCATGCCCCCGAGTTTCGACGTCAAACGCAAAGAGAAAGCTTTCGATATGTGCAAAGCGGCCCTTATCAAGACTGTTGTCGAAGTTGTTGGCGAGGAGCGTAACGAGGACGTTCTGTGGGACGACTCAGAAAAAGAAACACCTGGAGGAGCGTTCGTCACGCGAATGGTTCTGTGGCTGAAGAAATGCGTAGGAGATATGGAGTCTGGGCAAGGAGAATTCTCCGCCCGCTCAGACCTGGTCGTTTGCGGAAGCCTTTCACTGGGAAATCTAGCGAGGCGAGGTACGTGTTCCGCACAATCCTATACCGGCGGAGCACTGAAACACGTCCCTCTTCAAGAGAAAAATGCCTCTGTTCTACTCTCGGAGCCGCACTCTCTGGCTAATGTTTTGACCTCGGAACAACTTCTGTCCCCCAGCACCGACATCAAGGTCAAACACGGTGTTCTAGGACTGCTGAAGCATCTGGCACAGTCCTCGTTCCAGTCAGCATCCCTACAAAAACGCCTGACTGAGGCGCAAATAGTTCGCCGTATTTGCGAGTGCGGTATCTGGGACCAGAAGGCAGATGCGATGGCCGAGGTAGTCCAAATAAGCGCGATAGGTGTGGTGAAGCACATGTGCAATGCCAATGGTACTTTACTCCCCACCCCTCATTTCCCCTTGCGGCTCACTGACAGATTTGAACTAGTCGTAAATACATATGCCTTGGTGTTACCGCCTTCAGATAACGTGCCATCACCACAAACAGGGCTATCACAAATCCTCGCACTCGTTAAACGGTCCGATTCCGTTCCTGTCAAGAGTGAGGGAACAAGGGTACTCGTCAATGTGATTAAGTCTCTCTGGTCCAACGACGTTATCGGCGGAACTCCCTCGACGCTCCCGAAAGATCCCACAAACGATGAAAACGAGGCACGTCGGAGAGAGGAGGCCATACGTACCGTGCTCACGTCGCCATGCGTCTCCGCCCTAGCTAGCCTTGTTGCGCGGAGCGGAAAGTATCCTTTACTCGTTAACGAGGGCGTAGTGGCGTTGACCCTTCTGAGCACACAGAAATCCGGTGGTACGTGTTTCGTGAACCCTTTTCGGCACAAAGACACTCAGCTCAATCTGAACTTTATCTTTGTATAGCTCCGCTAGTGCTAACGGCGATACTGTCATCGACTCTGCTGGAACCCCCTGCTCCCGCAGAGCCACCCTCGGCTTCAACATCTGTTGCGAGTGAGTTGAGCTCTCCGACAATCGCGACCCCGTCCACTCGTGGACCTGTCCCCGTCCCTCGGACTGCACTCGATATGTTGATTGCGGTCTTGAAGAACGTGGATAATCCCGTCAACTTTCAGGTTGAGGTCCGGATAAACGTTTGTTCCTTGTTGATACAAGTCGGTCGAAACTGTTCGGAAGAGGAGGACTTTGGCAAAGTGAAGGATACGATTGTTCCTGTACTAGAAGAGCTGTCCGAAAGCTTGCGCGATGCGTCTGGGTTAGATGCAACGTTTGCCAAAGCGGTCGGGCGCGCTCTCGAGACATGGAACCGATGAGGGATTTTCGAAGATTGACTTGGGTATACCATGAATAGTATGTAGTTTATTGGTTTAGGTTGGCTGCAGATTCTTGCTTGATTTCAAAGACGCCGTATAGACTGTTCCGCGGCAGATGTGTTTGTATCGGTTGAATTTAATTCTGATCCATTGATTGAAATTCTTTGCACCCAAGCCCGGGCTGGATCAGTGACTTCCTAATGTGGACCCACGAGGACCCACGGAGCGATTCATCTCTCCCAATACGATCAATCTTGCTACGGCAATGACCGTTGTAGTCGATGAGCCAGCTTCCTGCCGGCACAACTTCAGCGCTCGGCTGACAACGGGCACGTTACCCATCAAATGACCATCTACCGCTAAATCGTTGCCCGGTAACCGGCTTTCCTCAAATACAACTTGAACTCGAATTACAGTCCTCATCCGCTTCCTGCACTACGCTCAGCTCTGAATAACAAAGATGAGCACGATTACTGTCGGCGTTTCTGATGGGATCGCAACCATTACGATGAACAGGCCAAAGTCATACAATGCTATCACCACCGCAGGTATGACCTCTGGCCTACTCTCAGTAATCTTCAACACCTTAACCAGTACGCAGACTACAGCAAATTTGCTAACGCCCTTCGGGAAATAGACCGAATGGAAGATGTTCTAGTAACAGTCTGGCAAGGTAGCGTGTGCATCAACAAGTACAACATGCTCCAGCTGACAGTCACGTCCTATACCAGCCACTGGGAAGTGGTTTTGCGCGTACGTTCCATTAACTTCAGCGCCAGTGCTCGGCTTGAAATTCTCTCCGCTTCCCCTTCAGCGGAACCGATGTAAAGGATAGACCCTCGTCACAAGTTGACGACGATGCCGAATTCACCGAAAGAGTGGCCTTTTTGAGAGGTGTTGCTCACACTACGACCGACTGTGGACGTGCTGTGAGGCCTATTGTCCTCCATTATTTCTATGTTGGCTGGCTGACTGGAATCTCCAGTTATATAGTCACAGCAAGATATTGGTAGCTGCTCTGAATGGACCAGTCATGGGCAAGTTCTATCCTACCTCCCGCGTGAATTCTCTAATTTAGTTCCGTAGGTATCGCTGCAGGTACAACGAACAGTATCATATATGGAAACGTAAGATTCATTTACCGTGATAGCATTGCTTGGCCACTTCGATTTCATCTACTGCGTCCCGGAAGCATGGATGAGCGTCCCTTTCACATTCCTTGGTCAGTCAAACCTTATCTCCTGTGTCACCGCGCCTCTATCCTGGATAACACTACGTAGGTATCGTTGCCGAGGGTGGTTCGAGCGTCAGCTTCATAAATCGAAGTACGTTGTCAACCGGTTCACCAGCAACAGTTGATTGACTGTTGGCACTTAGTGGGCGTTGCGCAGGCCAATGAAGTCCTCCTATGGGGCAAGAAGAAAACAGCTCAAGAGCTGTTGAAATGCGGATTTGTCAAGTACGTCTCTATCTTCTATCGTCGTCTATTTATCCCACCGTCCTTATCATCTGCCCTATCTCTGTGGCCATAGCGAGATATTCCCTTCTCAATCGGACAGAGAGTTCCATGCGGCAGTCAGGGCCAAGTTACTCGATGAGTTGACTGGCCTCGATCCATCGGCGCTGCTCGCTGTTAGAAAGCTTCTACGTACAGGTTTATATGAAAAGAACAATCCAGATGCCACCAACCTTCGGGAAAGCTACGGTAAGTTTCTCGACTTCGATTTCGGTCCGCAAGCTCTTACAGGAACTTTCTCTAGCTCAAGCAGAGAGGTTCGCTAGCGGAATTCCGGCCGTGCAGTTTGGACGAATCGCTAGGAAAGAGATAAGGCACAAGCTGTAGTCGTCATTCTTCCAGGAAAGCTGTTACGATCCCGTTTGTATGTCTAGTCAGAGTTCCAATGATTGATGGTATACTCCAGAGTCGACACAGACCCGTGGGGCGGTCGTTTGTGGGGCGGCAATTGAGTCGAGGACACACCAAGATCCGTTCCCGCAGTCTAACGTCCTCCCTCCTGAGCATCGCTTTGACTTCTTGAATGAGCGACAGGCTGTTGAGTTCAGAAAGCTTCACGGTGTAGCTGTTGAGGTGGCGGCATGAGCATGCGGCTTGAGTTCATACATCACTTGGAGGAAGGGTGAAGGGCTGTGATTCTGTGAAGGGGTGTTGCGGGGTATCGCTGCTGCCTGCAATCCCAAGAGGCTTGGCGCCGGCAAATCCGTGAAATCAGGAACAAACGTGATGGTGGAAAAGTGGTGCGGGACGAAAACAATTCTATTTTGATCTGTCTACATTCTGTGTACCATACGAACCATCTGACCGGTTTCCCCACTCAGCCGAACCATGTTTGATAGGTGTTAAAAAGGGACCACACTATCGCAATATGTCGACCCTCCCGTCCCCGCCCTCTCCCCCCTACTCGCCATGGACCCGGAGAAGCAGTACAGCAAAGCTGAAGACTCGTCTTTCAAATCTTCCGATAGCCCTGCGAGGAATGAGGTTCTCAATGAGGAGCTTGTGGACCCAGAAAAAAGTCTGCACCGTGGCCTCAAGGCACGCCAGGTTTCCATGATAGCCGTGCGTTTCGACTTTGTCGTCGGCCTGGGATTGAGTGCTGACAAGCTTTGATCTAGTTGGGTGGTGCTGTTGGGACTGGGTTGATCATTGGTTCGGGTACTGGTTTGCAACGAGGTGGACCGCTCGGTCTTCTAGTTGGCTATGCCTTCATGGGTTTCGTCTGCTACCTCGTCATGGTTGCTCTCGGGGAGATGGCTGCTTTTTTGCCTCATAAAAAAGGGTTTGCTGGATACGCGACACGTTTTGTGGATCCCGCGATGGGCTTTGCTTTGGGTTGGAACTACCTCATGAAATACGTGAGCGTCCTTCCTCTCTATCGCTACCGGTAGTTAACCTACATCAATCACCAGCTTATCGTGACGCCAAACAACATCAACGCTGCAGGAGTTGTGATACGATATTGGAATCAGTCCGTGCACATAGCTATCTGGATGGGTGCGTTCTCAGGTCAATGTTGAATCTTGGCAAGCTCTAACGTGAGCTATGTCGAACAGTGATTTTCATTGCTTTCAGTAAATGAACCCCTTCAATGGCAGTCGCCTTTTTGCTGACCCAACTGTACCAGTTTTCGTCGTTAATCTCCTTGGCGTACGAGTCTTTGGAGAGCTGGAATTTTGGTTTTCTAGCATCAAAGGTTGACAGTTTTGTGCGCCACAGAAGATCGATACTCAACATCATTTCTACAGTGGTTGCTTTGATTGGCTTGATACTTATGGGCATAATCATTGACCTTGGTACGCCAAGATGCGCGCTTTTTCTCCTTTTTTTGACCAGTTCTTTGCCCAGGTGGTAACCCCAAGCACGATCGTATTGGTTTCCGCTACTGGAACCCACCTAACGGGCCATTGGGCAAGTACCTGCTCGATCAAGTTCACGACCTTCCTTTGGCTCGGTTCCTTGGGTTCTGGGCTGTGATGACCAACGCCCTCTTCGCGTACATGGGAACTGAACTTATTGGTGTAAGACCCTGCCTTCCTCGCTCACATCATCCTCTGAAATGACTTTGTGGATAGGTTACCGTTGGCGAGGTATGAATCTTCGTGCTTGGCGTTTCACCATATCTAAGAGGCGCGATCCTAGGCTGAGAACCCCCGTCGCAATATCCCGATGGCCATCAGGCAGACATTCTTCCGAATTCTCGTTTTCTACGTTGGAGGCGTTTTCGTCATTGGTTTGATTGTTCCCAGCACCGACCAGAGCTTGTTCGTCGCTACGAAGGCTAAAACTGGAGGTGTGTACACTCGAGCCTTGATTGATTTGAACGATGCTGATCTTCTCTTACCCAGCTGCGGCCTCGCCTTTCGTCGTTGGTGAGTTGTAACAACCCTCTCTCCTCGACCGCATGTGACCAATCTCTGTACAGCGACCACCCTCGTTGGAATCCACACGTTGGACCACATCATCAATGCCGCCATCTTACTTTTCGTGATGAGTGCCGCCAACTCTGACCTGTACATAGGTTCCAGAACATTGTACGGTCTCGCGGTTGAAGGAAAGGCTCCCAAGATTTTCAAGCGCGTCAACCGAATGGGTGTTCCCTATCCTGCCCTGATCTTCTGCACTGCCTTTTGCGGGTTGGTGTTCTTGAACACCGCGAGCTCGGGCGCAAAGGGTATGCGTGACTTCATCATCTTGATGCAACGTTCTGACTCGATCCTTTAGTGTTCACCTGGTTCGTCAATTTGGTGAGTAATCCAACAATCAGGCGGGCGGGAAAGACTAGCATTCCAATGATAAGAGCTCGTTCCTAACCCGCTTGGATTGAGAAGTGGCCCTGAAGTACCTCCCTTGCTGACTATTTCCTATAGGTCACACAATTTGGCGCGATCACTTGGATGTGTATTTGCTACAGGTACGTTACAGTTGACTTACGAGATCGAAATCGCCCTGATGTATTCCCGCTTGTTCCCTAGTCACATGTGAGAATTTATCTCATCAACAACTGTCCTTCCAGGACCGACTAACCACAAATATTTCAGACGCTTCATGCAAGCCCTGAAAGCACAAGGCAGATCGCGTGACGATCTTCCCTATAAAGCCCCGTTCCAGCCATGGGGAAGTTGGTTCGCATTGATTTGGACTGGTATAGTCCTTTTCTTCAAAGGATTTGATTCCTTCATGCCCTGGAAAGTCGACGCATTCATAACTTCCTACATCGCCTTACCCGTCTTCATTATCATGTATGCGGGATACAAAATCAGGTACAAGACCAAAACATACGCACCCATCGACGTTGACCTGGTGACCGGCTTGAAGGAGATTGACGACGAGGAGCAGAGATACATCGCACAGCACCGAGCAGCAGAGGAACTCAAGGGACCTAGATCCCGATGGCAGAAGATTTGGGATAACATGTAGTACACTGCATTTACTTTATGTACTTTAGCTTACGCTTTTCTTATGAATTACACGGTCATCTAGGTTCAATTTTAGTGCATCAGCGTGTCTCAGGGTGTCTCGCTCCTTGTCCACGACGGATTACAACGGACGGCCGACTCTTCCAGCTTCCTTTTTGGGACGTGCTAACCCAGGGGTTGACCATGTTTTATCCGTATCACTCAGCTATACAACACCCCAGCGTGAGCGCGTCTCGGCGAATACCATACCGACAATCTGCATTCTGTTGCCGCAGGCCGCGTCCGTTTATAAGAGATTCTGGTTCTCCCCAGAGTTTCAGCACGAACTCTCTAACCATCATCGGCTTCGACTATTCGCATGGCTTCCAACATCTCCCGTAGGATCGTCAAGACTGTTCTTGCAGTCGAGACGCCTGAGGTGCGCGAGGATTCTACATCTCCATACTATCGCTCTATGCTGAACGCCCACTCTTCAGGGCGCGGGAGCGCTCGTCAGGCGTAGCATTGGCTCCATGAACCTTCGAAATTTGACGCCTTTCTTGATGCTAGGAAAGTTCTTCTATTGATAACCGGGTGTAGACGAGACTGACTCAAAGCTCTACAGATCACTTTGCTGTTTCACAAGGCGTATGTTGTTGGCTTTACCAGATGTCTTGTTGCAAAACACCCTCTAAAGTGAACTTGGACAGGGTTTCCCCGACCACCCTCACCGTGGTCAGGCAACTGTCACTTATATGCTTCAAGGGTACGCGTTTTGAACGTCATCTCTGGATAGATAGTTCACTGAGCATGCAAATACAGAAAGAGTCAGCATGAAGACTCCGCTGGACACAAGGGTGTGATTGGTATGTCGTCTCGACTTCGGCTCGAGTTTTTGTCCAACTTGTGCTCTAGAAACCGGCGGGGTACAATGGATGACTGCTGGAAAGGGCATAATACACGCAGAGATGCCCGTCATTGGGCCAGGAATTCCTGAACCCAGGGGCTTACAGCTTTGGATCGATTTGCCGAAGCAGGTATGTTCCAGTCTTTTCGTAAGAATGCGTACAATGTCGACTTCATACCGATCAGCACAAATTGGTTGAACCAACATATCAAGAGTTGGGGGCTGAGGGGTGTGTCGTGTCCATTAACAGATCATGCAAGCTTCTACGAAACTCATTCCTACCCCCTTGTACAGCATTCCTACGGCATTCCCTGAGGGAGAGGATGGACCTATCACAATCAAGGTGATAAGTGGCAAGAGCTTTGGTGTCGAGTCACCAGTTCGGCCGCTTGGCGGGTGCTGGTTCTTCCATGTTACTTTCAAGCGTGCTGGGCGGTTCTTCCAAGAGATTCGTGAGTATTGTACTTTTCTCGGCCGTATCGTGCAAGTCTCATGCTAGTTCGCAGCCGCCGGATGGACGAGCTTCATCTACAGTTCGTTTATCTTTTTTTTATCTTATTTTCTCACACAGGTCTCACATTGCAACAGGCTGGAAAGGTTCCGTTACGGTGGGTGAAGACTCGAAGCCCGTGGACGCCTACCACACTATGGTACTTAGCGCAAACAAAGAGGAGACCGGCGTTTCCATCTCCGGCACTGAAGGGACTGAATTCGTGCTGGTAAGTTGGTTTCTGCAATTCTCACCATTATTCTCATGCCGCTCAATAGGTTGGAGGCGAGCCTTTGGATCAGACAGTATTCCAATACGGCCCCTTCGTGATGACTACCCGGGAAGAAATACAAAAGACCCTCATGGACTATCAAACGGGAAGAAATGGCTTCGAGAAAGGTACGCAGGTTCATCGGACGTACGCGCGATGTACTGACGGAGTCGACATTCACAAGCCCATACTTGGAGGTCCGAGATAGGAAAACAATAACTTTTGGTTGATACGTTGACACTAACATCTATTCTCCGTCTCTGTATGTATCATCAATGGACTTTTCATGACAAATTCGACTTTTTGCGACGTTTGGTATGATTATCGTCATCCTCCACTGGCTCCATCCCCTCCCAAACGTCTTCATCCTCAGCATCCGATAATGGAGTTGATGGCTCGGTGTTGCGATTAAAACTGGGATCCCAGGCAACGACAGTTGGTGAGGATTTCACGTAAATCTTATCAATGACCTGGCCTTTGGTTTCTTGTTGCTGACCAACTTCAGGCGGAGGTGGAAACACACTGTGCAGCCGGACAAACCGATCCTGCGCTGTTGAAACCATGTGAGATGCTGAAGGCGCTATTGATGTCACTGCGCCCGATAAGCCTACGAACAAGAAATATGAGTGGGAGTATTCGAGCTTGAAAGAATCAGACGAAATACCTTTGTATGAGTAGATGATCCCGCCGGTCCTCATGTCGATCGCGAATAGATTTGACGATCCGTCCGCGACAAATGCCTGGCTGAAGATGGTGTCTATTAGTCAACACTAAGCATGATAGGCAACATAGTGTCACATACTTCTCTGTGAGGCCAGACTCAACCACCCGCACACCCCCAAGCTTGCCAACGCCTGTCCAATCCGAAACAGGCTTTCGCGCAGCTCGAGTGTCATATCTTCGGATATCCCCAAGTTGCGTGCCAGCTAATATATGAGAGTCTGATGAAGGTCCGACGAAAGCTACACTGGTGATACGTATAGGTTGGCGAAGACCCAAATTATCGTTCGGAACCTGTTGGTCACAATTGGGTCAAATGGACTCCCGAACTATTGAGGTACTCACGTTCTTCGCTCTCCATAACTCTGCCGGGAATAGTGCCTCATTTCGCTTCCTCTTCTTGGATGTGGAACTAGTCGATGGAACTGCCTCCTTCGCAGGCGCTGCAAACGATTTTTCCAGATCCCACACGGAGAGGTCCACTTCATCGCCGCCGTATACAAATTTTTGAGTGGACGGGGAGATGCGCCAATCACACAAACGAGTGGGAAGAGCTGTTGTGAGCTGGGTTTCGCTATCTTGATTCGGAACCAGTCGCAATGCCCCGTTGGATGTACACGAAAGTGTACCTCTGCCACTGGGTTCAAGAGTGGTCTCGCAGTGATGAGGGATATGAGACCCACCTCCTGGTCTCCGATAGTCCAACGAATCGCTCACCAGCCTTCATCCGTGGTTCGTTCCAAGTCCTCAGTGTTTTGAGTGAAAAATTCTGTTCGACCTGCAAAGTAGCGACCGTGCCGTCTGCATACGCGGCAGAGACCTGTCTTTCATGAGATGATCAATAATCTTACTAGAAGGATCCCACAAAAGCTCACTGTTGTATTATGATCATCCTTGTAGCATTTGATAGCCAGCTTTTGAACACTCTTCGGTGTAGAAGTCGATGTAGGTACTTCCGCGTACTCCAGTTTGAGCCTCTGATCTCCCTCGACCGAGGAAACAACCTTCAGATTCCCTAACTCATCTCCAGTAATGAACCTCATCTGTATTTTCGTCGAGAGAAGGGGAGACACCACCCCGAGGATGGGAGAAAAAGGTTAAGGTGAAAATCAAAAATTGGATAGACGCCCGCGGGCCGTAGGCGCCTTCTGCTGGGCTGGCGGATGCGCGGTGTCGTTATACTCCTCCTCTCACGAGTTCCACCGTCCACCACCTTGCCCAATTACCTCTATGGATGTCTTGCTGAAGGAACTCACCAAGCTGGAGAAGCTGACGGCAAGTAATGGTCGAGGGAAGACGGTTCCAATAAAGGAATCTCTGGATTCACTTTTGAGTGCGCTTGAACACGGAAAGCAGGTGGTCGAGACCGAGGGGGTCACATCCGAGTCATGGAAGGGTGTTACCGATATACTGGAGTCCAAGAAGAAGGAAATAGATGAACGTCTGAAAGAGACATACTCTTCTATGACGCGACTGGGGAAAGCAATAGACAAGGTATTCGGTTGGACTATCGAGGGGACGTACCCTTGGCTGAGTTCTGTTTACAGAAATTCTCTACTCCACTCCCATCGTATCCAGGCCTTTTCGAAAGTGATACCGCCGTCAAAGCACTGGAACGAACTATAGCCTTACATTTCCTTCGGACTGGACAGTTCGAAACTGCTCAGACCTTCATCCAGGTAACGAGCATTCTTCTTGTGGGGTATAGGTGCTGAGGATATGACAGGAATCAGAAGTCATTATACCCGACGAATTGAGGTCAAAGTTCGTTGATCTGCATCACATTTTGAAAGCCTTGCGAAATCGAGATATCAATCCAGCATTAAGGTCAGTGCAAACCCGGCGGTCGCCAGTCGTCAATTGAACAGCGATTAACCCAGTCCACGTTAGGTGGGCGAGCGACCATCGCAAATTCCTTCAATCTCGATCCTCTCCACTCGAGTTCAATCTCCATCGCTCGGAGTACATGCGACTACTTATAACGACCCGCCCACCTAATCTCTTATTGGCAGTCGCATATGCCAACGATCATCTGCGCCCTTTTTATCACGAGCACGAAGCTGAATTCAAGCGTTTGATGACATGCCCAGTGTACCTGCCCCTGCCGCGACTAGAACGCTCCCCATACGCGGACCTTGCATCACCCTCTCTGCATTTTGACTTGGAGCCATTATTCGCTAAAGAATACTGCGCCAGTCTGGGAATGAGCAGGCAGGTACCTCTCCGTGTTGTCGGAGATATAGGCGGCGGGGGTGCCTTGGCGAAAATAGAGAAAGGAAGAAGAGTTATGCGAGAAAGAAAGAGCGAGTGGAGTCAGCGAGACGAGCTGCCGGTTTGTTTCTATACTTCAGACGAAAGGAGTGACACTCAAAGCCTTTCTGTAACTAGATCGAAATACCTCTTCCGCCAGAGAACAGATACCATTCCATTTTTACCTGCCCTGTCTCGAAGGAACAGTCAACAGAACAAAATCCTCCGATGATGATGACGTGCGGCCATGTTATTGCAAAGGACAGCTTGTACAAGCTGAGCAAGCCTGTCGGGTACGTTTCCCCTACGCCACCTCCCACCCCAACATGCCAGTCACTAAACGGACTAACAGACAAGAACTCCCTGAAAGGCGCGTGAAATGCCCATACTGCCCGACAGAATCCATAGTCTCTTCGGCAGTCCAAGTGTACTTCTGAATGATGTAGACACCCATGTATGTTGTGTATGTATTTCTAGTCTGTATCATCAAATGCACTCCCAGTCATCCGATGCGGTATCTAGTCAGAGAATGACTTGAAGAACGTGGATTGTGCAGGTGCAGGTGCACAGCCTCGCCTGAAAGTTAAACCCCTGAGTAAGCTGTAATACCACGTGACTCAACAACCTGCCCATTGCCCTGTCCAGCGACTCACCACTGTTAACCTCGAACAAGTTGAAGATCGCGCGTTATCCTCGTTCAATATGGAGGTATGTCTCGAGGATTGCTATCGAAACCTCTGCTCACACCGCCTCGATGAACCTAGGGAATTCTCGATTTCTCAAAAGAGTTCGATGTCGCGTTGCTCGACAAAGTCGTCATGGCCTTTTACACAAGCTCAGGGCAAGAGGTATTGTGGACGTTGCTGAAGCGAGGGCTACTATTGACGATTTATTAAACATAGCAACAAATGGCCCAACAAGTTCTCACTCAATTCGAGGAACATCCAGATGCTTGGACGAGAGTTCCTGACATTCTCGAAAAGTCTTCGTTTCCGCAAGCGAAGGTGAGTTCATTCTTCACGTTAAGATCGATCAGTAATTTAGTTTTGCTCTAGTACATTGGCCTGCAAATATTAGAAAAGCTGATCTCAACACGGTGGAAAACACTGCCAGACGGGCAGAGGCAAGGTATGCGACGAGTCCTTACACCATGCCTTTGATCTAACAGAAGTGTAACACAGGGATTAGGAATTTTGTGGTTGGTGTCACCGTTAAGGTTGCCTCGGACGAGACAACGATGCGAAAGGAGAAGACCTACATCAACAAGCTTAACTTGGCCCTCATCCAGGCGCGTCATGTCTGTGCTCCTCTCTGAATTAACGTCATAACGTTCTCCCATGCAGATCTTGAAACAGGAATGGCCTCACAATTGGCCTACTTTCATCACAGAATTGGTTGAATCCTCGAAGACGAACTTGTCCCTTTGCGAGAATAATATGGTCATTCTGAAGTTACTGTCCGAAGAAATCTTTGATTTTTCCGCGGACCAAATGACCCAGACGAAGACGAAGCATCTCAAGAATCAAATGTGCGGAGAGTTTTCGGATATCTTCAAGCTTTGTTCAGAGGTGTTGGAGGAAGCCAACAAGACGTCCCTCATAAAGGCCACTCTCGAGACATTCTTGCGATTCTTGAACTGGATACCGTTAGGGTTCATATTCGAGACGACGATAATAGATCTGTTACTTAACAGGGTGTGTGGCGGTGTTCGCTCCATTGTCTTGTCAACGCTGAACAACTCATTTGCAGTTCCTGGAGGCTCCAGAATTCCGAAATATCACTCTGAAGTGTCTCGCGGAGATAGCTGCGCTGAATGTGGGGCCAGAATACGATCCCAAATTTGTGATCCTTTTCGCGATGGTCATGACATCCGTCAATCGTATGATCCCACCCAGCACTAACATTGCACAAGCATATGCGAATGCCAGCGATTCAGGCCAAGAACTTGTACTCAACCTCGCCCTTTTCCTTTCCAATTTCCTATCCAACCATCTCCGCGCCGTCGAAACGGAACAAAATCGTGATGTCTTGCTAAACGCCCACCTCTATATGGTCAAAGTTTCTCAAGTCGACGAGCGAGAAGTTTTCAAGATTTGTCTGGAGTATTGGTTGAAGCTGGTTTCAGAGTTGTACGAGGAGATCCAGAGCCTACCCATAGGAGATTCCGGCTTGTTGATGGGACTGAATCTTGGCGGGCCCAATGGAAATGTTCTCAATGGCATGTCGTTGAGAAAGAACATCTATAGTGATGTCCTCTCAAACCTGCGTCTGGTGGTCATCGAACGAATGGTAAAACCGGAGGAGGTGAGTCGACCACGAACTTCTGTTCTAGTTCTATTCCATTCTGAATCTCTTCCTTAGGTTTTGATCGTTGAAAACGAAGAGGGAGAAATCGTCCGTGAATTTATGAAGGAAAGCGACACTATCGTTCTCTACAAGTCTATGCGCGAATTGCTCGTCTACCTCACTCACCTTGATGTCGCCGATACCGAGAACATTCTTACGGAGAAGTTGGCAAAACAGGTGGATGGATCGGAATGGTCGTGGAACAATCTCAACACACTCTGTTGGGCAATAGGCTCAATCTCTGGTGCCATGAGTAAGTACCAATCTTCGGTTTCTGGTTGTGCATTACTGATGTTTATATAGATGAGGAGACCGAGAAGCGTTTCCTTGTCACTGTCATAAAAGACCTCTTGGGACTGTGTGAGATCAAGAGGGGGAAAGACAACAAGGCGGTTGTCGCGTCCGATATCATGTATATTGTGGGACAGTATCCCCGCTTCCTCAAAGCCCACTGGAAGTTCTTGAAGACGGTTGTCAATAAGCTTTTTGAGTTCATGCATGAAACTCATGAAGGTACGCCCGTTTTTTCGGCCCTAGCAAGTTTGTAGGTCTGTTCTCAACCCGTGCTGTTTTTAGGTGTACAAGACATGGCTTGCGATACTTTCATCAAGATTGCTCAGAAGTGCCGTAGACACTTTGTCATGCAACAATCCGGAGAGCAAGAGCCATTCGTCGACGAGATCCTCCGCATCCTCCACCGCATCACTGTTGACTTGTCTCCTCAACAAGTACACACGTTTTACGAGGCAGTCGGTTACATGATTTCGGCCCAACCGAACAAACCACAACAGGAAAAACTCATTTCCAAGTTGATGGAGCTTCCCAACAACGCGGTATGTCCATCTGTTACTACTTATTGTCCAGGAAGGCCTGACAGCACCTTGCTCAGTGGGACTCCTTAATGGCTCAAGCAGCGCAGAACATGGACGTTCTAGCAAGCACCGATAACATCAAGATCCTGTCGAACGTCCTGAAGACCAATGTTTCCGCCTGCACGTCAATAGGTAGCTTCTACCTTCCCCAGATCGGCCGAATCTTCCTGGATATGCTCGGGTTATACAAAGCTGTCAGTGGCATCATCAGCGAAACGATTGTCAAAGAAGGTCTGTACGCTCCTGCTTCTGTCGGTTCACCCAGTCACTGAACAACATTGGGTTGGTGACAGGTCAGATCGCCACCAAAACACCCAAAGTCCGACAACTCCGAACAGTGAAGAAGGAAATCCTCAAGTTGATGGAAACATACATCAAGAGAGCGGAGGACCTGGATGCTGTTAATAGCAACTTCATTCCGCCCTTACTGGACGCCATTCTTGGTGATTACAATCGAAACGTACCTGCTGCTCGAGATGCGGAGGTTTTGAACGTGATGGCTACCATCACCAGCCGTCTCGGGGTATGTCGTCTTGTTCCCCTTTGCACGGGCATCAACTCATATTCTCGTAGCCACTCTTGACGCCCCACGTACTCGCTATTCTCGACGCCGTTTTCGAGCCGACCTTGAAGATGATTAACCAAGACTTTTCTGAGTTCCCTGAACATCGTGTTGGGTTCTTCAAGCTCCTGCGTGCCATCAATCTCAATTGCTTCCCAGGTTTTACAATATTCCTTGAGCTATAACTGTGCCCTAACGATCTATTGTGTCCAGCATTACTCGGCATGCCTCCTAATCAGTTCAAGCTGTTCATGGACAGTATCATTTGGGCTATCAAGCATACCATGCGCGACATCGCCGATACAGGGCTCAATCGTAGGTATTGCTTCCCTCGCAATTCTTGTTTGCTGACTTGCGGTCCTTTTAGTATGTTTGGAGGTTGTAAACAACTTCGCTAACGCCGGTGACCCTGCCGTCAGCAATGCATTCTTCCAGCAGTACTTCCTCAGCATACTCCAGGATGTCTTCTTCGTCTTGACGGACACCGACCATAAGAGCGGCTTCAAGCTTCAGAGCATCCTTCTCGCACGAATGTTCCAGCTCGTGGAAATGAACGTCATTCAAGCGCCATTGTTCGATCCTTCACAAGCTTCAGATCCCAATGCAACCAATTCTGCTTTCTTACGCGAATACAGTGCGAAGCTACTCAAAAATGCATTCCCACATGTACAACCGTGAGTAATCCCATCTCTGTCCCGACGGCTGATATTTACCTCTCCCTCGCAGTGTGCAAGTACAAGCGTTCGTCACCGGACTCAGCGAGTATCACAGCGATATCAACCGCTTCAAACTGGCTCTCCGAGATTTCCTGATCCAGCTGAAGGAATTCTCGGGCGACAATGCAGAGCTATACCTGGAAGAGAAGGAGGCGGAGAACCTCAGGAAAGCGGAAGAAGAGAGACAAACAGCAATGCGTATTCCAGGTATGCTGAAACCCTCGCAGTTGGAAGACAAGGACGAAGATATATGATGTATCATTGGGTTTATCATTCGCCATTTTTTGTATTCTTTTTATGCTCACACCCGTCTGTCTCCCCTTATTTGTGTTCATCTTTCTCCTGCCTCCTGCAGGTTGCTGTCGATTTCCGAATTGTAACATTAGCACTTACAAACGAACTATATACATAATGAGTGTAGAATCAAATATTTACTATGAGAACAGTCGCGCGTGATGCAAGATGTCCTATTTCCGGTCGATGATTATTACATAGCCCACTGCTGCACGACGTTCGCGACTACCACCACCTTCACTCCCACAATCACCATCACAATGTTCAAAAAGCTCGTATTTTCGCCATTTAACACGCAAATGTCCCCATTAATTCTCCAGATAGATTCCAGCCATCTACAGATATTGCTGGACAAACACCCGTCAAGTCTTCGGTTCAGCGATCTATTCGAGCATCGGTGCTGTCACAATGGAAAATAGAGCCAGAAACTCTCGAAGCTATATGGCCAAAGAAGGAGGGATTAGTGCATGTGAAATGGTACGCCCGCTTTACATCTTGTCAATGAGAAACCCGCCTAACACCGTCCTTTAGCAGAGAACACCTCTCGATTTACACCGTCAAAGGCGAACCTTTACTATTCCAGCATTTCGATGGCCCTCTCTATCCAACCCTACGCGTACTTCACAAATGTGAGAGCGTAGACCCTTAATCACGATTGAAGCTAACTGAGTAGCAGATCCCTACATCCTTCCGATGGTCGGAATCGATCGTGGTGCTATCCGTTTTCTTCTAGCAGGCGCACATATGATGTGCCCAGGTTTGACTTCGAAGGGAGGGTATTTACCACCACCAGAAGAAGCATTACCAGCGGAAACCCCCGTCGCCATTTTTGCAGAGGGAAAGGAACATGCTGTCGGTGTTGGTATAACGAAAATGGGCACTGAGGAGATGCGAAAGATCAACAAGGATGTAGGCGTTGAGACGATTACATACCTGGGTGATGATCTCTGGGCGGTTCAATCGTTGTAGTGTTAGTGTAATTGATAGATTTTTGGTTGTAAGCGACGAAGTATATGTAGAGGCCGGGAAAATCTCGTCCGGGGCAAGCATCCTTGCGAACCAAAGTACTGATTCTTGATGGTCCCTGTTGGTCCATGACCTCCACCACTGATTCATCCTCATTCCAATACGATGAGTTCTCTGCACCTGTATCGCGCAAAAAACGAAAGGGAAGGCAACAAGCAAGGCCGCCGTTGCCTACATTGATAGAACAATGTCATGAGGACCTCCAGAAAAACGACTGGTTCAGTCGGTGCGAAGGTATATTATGTGACCTTTTTCTTGACGACTGAAAGTATAACCAGACGATCCCATCCAGAAATAATCCTCAATTCGATTCCTTTCGATAGGAATAGACCATTTTCACTGGTCTGCCTGGGATTGGGAAGCCCGTCCTCGTCGCCGATATCGCGCGCCCAGTTTGCTTTTCTCCTCCAGTTATGCAATTCACTCCACCTTACAGTAAGTCGCCGTTCCTCTCCACAATATCATAGCGCCACAGGCCGTTCTCACTGGGCGACCGCATTAGACGCCATCAAGGATATCCCTGTATGATCCTGTCTTCACGGATGAAGATCACCAGTTGTTCGACAACCACGGATTCTCAATGTCGCCCGATCTCAGGGTAAGGAAAACTCCCCTCTCCCCGTTATCTCCCAAGTTTCATCTCGAGTAAAAAAACATTGCCCCTCGATCATCCAGCCAGCGGGGACGGAGCCAGTCATCTACTTCATGCCCCACTGCGACATGGAGTTATATGAAGCTATTCTCGAAGCCAATTGGACCGAACCCCAAATCCGTGACGTGGTCCTTATCGCAAACCGACTGTTGGATTATGTTGAAAAGTACGTCTTCAGTCCCCCGGCGTCTAGAAAACGCCACCCAATGAATGAGGTCCCTTGGACTTCAATTGTTTTCCCTCCTTTCCCTGGCTCATCCGCATTTGGCAGTAAACCGTCCCGAGAGTTGCAGGTTACAGCGCCCCGCATTCTTTCCATCGGCAAGTGGCTCATTGCGTTGCGGATCTGATTCCCGAAAACACGTTGTGCTCATGGCATCTTTTTGTTTGCAGCTCCTTCGCTCTCATGCACGTCCCTTCCCCACTCGCAGACTTGGCCCGCGGCTTTCAATAATACGGCCGTCCAATTCCTCCCTCATGGTGTAGATTGGCCAGCGAATCTAGGCCAGTCAGAGTCACACGACTGACGGGCTTTGGAAGCCACGAGCGCAGGGTAGTAATGCGGGGCAAAATAGGGTTGACCAGTGATATTAAGACACCCGAACATGTAGAGGGAATACTACGCTAGAAATAGGGAAGCAATCATAGGAAAGCACAAGGAGAAGCGCAGAGAGTGAGAGCAGGAGAAATAGAGAAGAATTGAATAGGTAGCGGGAGGAAATAAGAATATATTAGATATATGTACAGAGAATACGGACCTCAGCAGTCTTGATGGATGTACGACAGGCGAAAATCATCTGGATGGGTATGGAAACAAGATTCGGAGGTGTTGATGAATAAACGAGGAATGGTCCGACATAGCGAGAACCTGTCGTCGTGTAGAGGAGCCTTGGTCGGATCTTTAAAGTCCAGGGACGAGCTGGACCGTCCGATAGACGGTGTCAACGGCGTATCAGACTCGTCGTCTGATGTATCCTCTATGGAGTCGGGAACAGGCATGTCTTCGACGTCATCCTGGTCACAGTACGGAAAGGGATTGTCATAGGGAGAGGCGAGAAAAGAAAAGTCAAGAGAGTCAGTGGGAGGGTGGAAGGGTGGATATGGGACAGGGCAAGGATATGTATATGGAGAAGAAATGGGTGATTCGTCGTATGCACAAGAGATGAGGTCATCCGACGAGGACATGGGGGATGTGAACGGGCTCAGCGAGTGGTCATCATCTTCGTCTGCATGGCAAGAGTTCCCACAGCACTCGCTGTCGTCGTCGTCACCGAGGGTTTCGAGGAGAGAGTCCAGCCATTGTGATTCACAACTGTCGGTCTCTACCAGGTCTTCGGCGTCAGGAAACATGAAGGAGTCGGCATCATCAATAACAACTTCTTCCTCTGGTTCTCCATTGGGTATTTTCGTTGAGGGAAGAGTTGGCTCGGATTGAGTTAAGCTTGGGGTGGTTAACGGAAGGGCACGCAGCACGGAGTTTTTCAGCAGTACCCATCTGTGCAAGCTGCTATTCCCTTTACCACCAACGGGAGAAAGCAGCTTGGACCGGGCAGACGAGGAGAGATTGGAAGTTCCAACGACCATTGATGACGAGGACATGTTGATATTGGTGTGGGGTGGCGAAAGACCTAAAATTCGAACATGAGCAAGGACCATAAGAGATAGAGCTATATACAAGGAGACATACAATGTTCACAGCGATGAATAAAGGGAATACGGGGGCACAGGGATGCGTCAACGGTGGTGTATGCGTTCGACGATTTCGGGCTCGAATAATAAGGATCCGTTGTTGGATTTCCGGACGACTGTATTAACCATTCTCGTTTAGAGATAGAGCGAGTCAGATTATAAAGTGACGACTCGGTTAAGACTGAGAGAGGATGTAATGGGAAGGGCTTTAGGCAGTCATTGTCGGTGTTGGTAGAGGAATGGAAAAAGAAGCGTGCGCGTCGAGACTTTATATAACAACCCAATGAGTCAACGAAGCAACGCCCCAAAACTGAACCGATCTCAGCCGAGCGAACCGGCTCGGTTCACTTGTCCGATGTCCCGATATCTCTCGGGTCCTCAAATTGGCCATTGGCTTGTCATTCGCCTCAAATTCAAAAGGCTCCTCTCTCCAAATGTCCGCGACAAATGCTATTACACAAAGCCCGTCATCTACTACCTTCACCCACGGCCTCATCCTTCATCCATCTTGTCCTCGATCATCTCGTCCTTCATCGTCTCCAGCAGCTTCTTGATTTTACCTATGCTCTTAGGTGAAATGTCGCGTGCGATGGCGAGCAATTGCGCCGACTTCACTTCATCCCCAACTAGACGGTAGACCTTTGCTAATTGAAACACCACGTTCGCTTCTTCCGGTGAGGTACTCCGCAAGTACTCGAGGTCCTTGATTGCAGACTAAAAATGCGCAAAGTTGAGTCAGAATTGCGCGTCAGGTGGGTAGAAAAAAAAACCACGCACTTCATATCTTTTCATTGCAATGTACACCTTCGCTCTGCGGTACCGCACCAGTGCGTTCTCAGGAGCGAGCTTGACAGCTTCCTCGAAATGGTAATGTGCACCATCTCTATCACCACGGCGCTCAAGGACCTGGTCATGAGCACAGAACGTTAGCGCCTCCCTCCAGGGGCGAACAAAAGAAAAGCGGCTCTTACCATTCCTACACATCCCAACAGAACAGCGTTCTTCGGATGCACTTCTACCGCTTTTCGATAATGGTATTCGGCCAGGCGGAGTTTACTCATCCTCAGATAACACGAACCCAGGCCATACCTTCCAAATACCGTTAGAGATAAGGCTTCCAACGAATGAAAGAAGCGTGCCCACCATGCATTATAGTGGCGGGGATCTACACGTAAAGCAGATTGGAAGAAAGTGATCGCCTTATCAGGGTCCTCGTCTATCGTCTCATGTCCACTTAGCGTGTACGCGTAGGCACAAGCGGGGTCCATCTGGAAGGCGCGACGGAAGCAGGTTAACGCTTGCGGGCGTTCCTTTTGCAGGGAAAAGAGATTCCCAACGGCAATCCACGCCTGAGCCGACCTGGGGTCAATGCTTATCAGCTCTTGTGCAAGAAATGATAGTTGGACAGGCCGCTGCAGGTGCCACAACAGAGTCGAGTAAACCTCCATATCCCATAAGCGATAGGGGTCGAGCACTCTCACGGCACTAAAAGCACGCTCGGCCTAAGACAGGACGATCTTGTGAGTTAGTGACCGGGCGAAACAGGGTCAAGAAATACACACCGAATTGTAATCACCCCGTTCGTAATGTGCCTTGCCAACCATCGCGAGGACCCACGGGGTGTGTTGGTGCAATTTGTGTAGTTGTTCTAGTTGTGTGAGACATTTGCGGCAGTCATATAGGTGTAAGGCTCTTGTGGCGATGGCGAAGTGTCGCATAAGATCGTATATGTAATGATCCGCAACTTCTATATCGTACGCTTCCTGGGCTGCAAGTTCTTGTGCAGCGGTCCAATTACCTGGGGAAGGTGACCCTTCCGAACGAGGTGAATGTGGGAGAGCTGGGGGAGAGGGAGAATAAGCACCCTCTCCAGGAGGACCGTCGTCGTCCAAATCGGATTCGATAGATTTCGACCTTCCATGAGCGACATGTCGTCGTCTTTCTCGAATGTTTGACTGGAAGGAGGAAATTGCAACCCCAAAAGTATTGTACGAGATGATAACTTACGGTTTTAGAGGATTGCTTCGTGGTCGTGGTGCTCTGCAAACGCTGGCTCCGACGCATTCCAAGGTTCGAAGAAGAAGACTGGTTTCCCTTAGAGGTAGTTGTGTTGATTCTAAATGAGGGACCCTAAGGAAAGATATGAGATATGAGGGGCCTGTGGAGCACGAGAAGCATACCTTTCTTGATAGATCCTCACCGGCTGGTTTGAGAGTCTTGAGGGGTTTGATGGGTTCTGGTTCAACGGCAGCTGAGCGCGGCTTTTTGGGTATAGGACCTGATTCATCTGCCGAGGAAAGAGGACGCGTGATATGTTGCTGGTTCGAGGTGGGAAGGACAGGTTGAGACCGACTATTTCGATGGGTTTGATGGAATGTTGTGTCAACGAATTGAAACGGCGAGTCGGTGCTTGCTCTTCAGACAGTCAGTCAGTTTCAAGCAAGTCCGAAAAAAAGTATCTGCGCACATGGAATCGCGGGGTCCAGGCAGAGTTCCTATCCTGAATGGTTGGTTCGGTTCTGCCTTCCACGCACGGAAAAGATTCCCCCCGCTGTTAGGATCGGGGGTGAAGAAGCCTGCGCCAGTAGCAACGGGTCCGGCAGACTTGATAGGCTCGTCGACGAAGGGTCCACGCTTTATGGGTGCAGGCTTGGGCGGGAACAAGTGGTCGATCTCCGGTATTGAACCTATGGATAGTTTCTTGCTCTGGCGCGCACAAACTTGGGCCTTAGAGCGACGCACCTAATGCACACAAACCCTCGAAGGCTTCCCATATGAGTGGGTTCCTGGATAAAGCTTGCCTAAAACTCTGAGCAGCCTGATCCTGTAAATTCCCCTTCAAGGCCATCGTCCCGGATCGACAATGTAATGCTGCTTCGCTAGGTATACAACTAGCCGTTCTTGTGGGAGGTGTCGCTACGAACGTAGGGTCAAAAATAGGTAGGGGAGTTTATTGAATCTCGGGCATATGGAACATACGGGAAGGTGCGATAGCTGCACTACGCATAGAATCCTCCAAACATTCTCGCGACTGTCTGAAACGCCCCAAGGCCGTACAAAATTTAGCCTTCAACTCGAGGCACCCACTGCACTGTTCGTCGCGCGGAATGTCTACAACACATAGAGCAGCATACGACTGGCCGCCGCGAAAAAGCGCAGTGGCATACAGGTGTCGGGCTTCGTGACTATGCTGATTGATAGCGAAGTATCGTTCGGCGTAGAATATTGCTGATCTTGTGAGGTCTTGGTCTATACACGACCAAATCAGGGCTTGGAACCGTTGAGGGAGTTGGGGAAGGTTTATTGGTGCTGCGATTGACGGATCCATCCGAAGTCCAAACGGAAAGATTATGACATAGAGTATTTGTGCAGAACTCCCAGCGGTGGTGGTAGAGAGTAAAGAGGAAAGACGCAGGAGTGTAGGCCAGCGGCAGAGAAAATGAGACGGTTGTCTGTGTTCAACCCGTTGGAAGAGCACGTGACCCTTTCGCGTACGCGTCAGACTCATTGTGCACGTAAACGGCGTCGCGTATTCGCCCATTGTCCCAGTCCCAACTAGTACATCTATTACGGACTTTACAACGGTATTTTAGATACAAAAACATTCTTCTAGTGGCCGTGCGGGTCAGGTTCGCCTTTCGGTTCTGATGGAATAGAAAGTGGATTAGGTTATGATAACAGTAGAAATCAGGAGGAACACTCACCCGGAATACACTGGATGGCATCGTCAATCCTCAATAACGATATCGCGGCTTCGTACGCCGATTTCAAGCTCTTGACCTTGCTAACGGTGGGCTCCAAAACACCAGCAGCAACGTTGTCGCGAACTTCACCGTTCAGAAGATCCAGTCCATATCGAAGTAAAATCTTCTTGGGATCACCAGCCGGCGCATTCTGAGCAGCATGATGATACGAGCGAAGTTTGGCTACGAGTTCCGTGGAGTCCTTAGCCGCATTGACTGCGAGTGTTTTAGGGATTGAGAGCAGAGCGCTGGCAAATTCTGCAATCGCGAGCTGTTCTCGTGAACCCTGCATCGAAGATAGGTCAATTCTGAATGTACATCAGAAAAATGCTGTCCAGGGCCTACCAATGTAGTGGCAAAATTCTCAAGATAGATACTGAGGGCGGATTCCACTGCACCACCTCCGGGAACCACTGCACCGCTTTCCAACGTTCGCTTGATGACCGAGAGCGTGTCGTGCAGAGCACGCTCCATCTCGTCCAGCATATAGTCATTCGCGCCCCGAAGGACAATCGAAGAGGAATTCACAATTTTCGTTCCCTTGATAAGAATGAGTTCATCGTCCGAGATCCGCTCCTGGACTACTTCCTCCGCAGTCCCCAAGTAACTGGCCTCGAAGGTCTCCTCCCCTTCGAGGTTAGCCATGCTGGAGATCAATTGGCCACCCGTCGCCTTCGCTATCCTCCGGAGGTCCTCCTTTCGGCACCTACGTACAGCCATCGCTCCCGCCTCAACGAACTCCTTCAGACAAAGATCGTCAATGCCCTTCGTAGTCAGAACCACATTCGCACCGGCAGCGAGGATTTTTCTGATACGTTCAAGTGTTATTTCTGCCTCCCTGAAGAACAGTGTAAGTCACATCGACTCTCTTGAAAGGCCCAAGGCGTACCGTTTCCTGATCTCTTCGAGCTGATTCGGGTCATCGACAAGGATCTGGATACCAAGCTGCATCCGTGTTTTCTGGAGGTTTATGTCGAGGCACGCGATCTTGGCATTAACAATCTTCTTCCTCATTGCTTTGCAGGGCTTGGTCAGCTCGCGCATGCAATGAACCCCAACGGATCTTTACCTTGACTAGCAACAGTGCAGTTGAGAGCGTAGCCCTTGACAAAGAGGGATTCTCGTGCACTCTTTCCATGAGCTTTGAGAACGTTGACGGCTTTGACGGGGTATTTGATATCCCCACGCATATTTATCGTCTTCACTGCTAGCATCGCATCGACGGCCATGGGAGCGAAGAGGTCGTCATCGCTACACACCAGCAATCAACTTCTCTATCGGATCGAAAGAAAATCGCCTATTCACGCACCTTCCGATGATCTTACTTGACATACTCGTCTTCGCAGCATTGATCAACGCATCCCTTCCCAATGCATCCACCTTTACGCTTAGCTGATCCTGCATGAATTTGACAGCCTCCTTGCACGCGAGTCGGTACCCAGTAATGATAGTCGTCGGGTGGATTTTGGCTTTCACAAGTTCATTTGCACGTCGGAGGAGTTCAGCGGCGATGATGACCACGGACGTTGTCCCATCTCCAACTTCTTTATCTTGCTTTTGTGCCAGATCAACGAAAATACGGCCCGCGGGATTTTCCACGTTGAGAAGGGAAAGAATGGTCGCTCCGTCGTTGGAGATCGTTACTTCCTAATGTTCATGAAACAAGAGAATGAGAAAATTGGTGATGAACTCGATGGTCGTTCCTGCGCACCCCAATGTTATCGACAAGCATTTTGTCAAGCCCAAGTGGTCCCAAAGAGCTCTTGACTATGTTCGCGATGGATTGTGCAGCGATGACTAGATATCGTGTTCGTGTCTTCAGTTTTTCTGGAATGGAGCTTATTCGAAAATTTTGCTCACCATTTTGGTCTCGAACATCCTGACCGGAGACACGATCTCCACCTAAAAATGCGCCTGCTCTAGGATCTCTTTGAAACATAACACTGAGATGGAGTTGGTCACGAAGTTAGGCAAGTGAAGGGTGGAGGTTCGTGAACGCGTTCAAAATTGGCCGCTGGGCGCTTCGGGAACTTGGTGCTTATCAAAGCTTAGCGCTTAGCTTAGCAATCACAACTTCGCAACCCCAGTACTCGAAGTCGAACTTTAGTGTTCAACGATTCTTTATGTATGTACAGGGTGTAAGACACAATATTTTAATTATCAGGAGGAAAAAGAGCAAACTAGGGATAACAGTGGGAGCTGCGCTGCGCTGCACCGGAAACAGGGGGTGACATCTAGCACGAGAGTGAGGGGAAAAGATCAGAGAAGCTATAAACAAGAACACGGATGAGAGAGTAAAAGGTAGCAACAAGAAAGCGAAGGAAAGCTTCTGAAACGAGAACAAGTCACAGAGCTCGCGCAACGGAGATAGAAAGGTAAATGGAGGAGAGAAATATAGTCACAGTGAGGCGAGGTAAGAACGATAGTGAAATTTGATGCATATGAGATTGTGGTCCATGTCGAGCATAAATATATGGAGTGAGATAGTACACGTCCGCATGGCGTCGGATAATGCGTGTAGAATATAATAAAACAGATGAGAAAGAAAGGAGGCGAGAAAAAGGGGAAGTGCTATGGTGATAATGATATTTTGTCGGGTTTTTTGATCTGTTGACTGACTGTGGTCGCGTTCCCGGTCGCAGGGACGAGAAGAAGCGTTCGATATGAGAGAGAGATAGAAGACGACAGGCATAAAGGAGCGTGATGCAAAGGGAGGGGCATGTCATAGCATGGGCTATGAATTCGAAGTTCCGTAGCGTGATCATAGATAGAGAAACATGTAGACGTGACGAGCGGGTGTCCTGAGCGGTAAAAGGGTTTGGCCTAGTAGGGCATACGACCAGGCCCATATGTTTCAGCACGAGTGAGAGGGCCTCGCATGCCTTTCCCGGGCCTCAGGACCGCTGCCTTCGTGGGAGGTGGGCAGGGACTGTCGCCTAGGTCGATATCCGTGTCGTCACCCTCTACTGTCGTGTTCGCATCTTCGGCGAGCGTAAGCAGTGAACTTGATACAGTCCGGCGATTGCGAGCAGCTTGCCCTGCCGCGGCCGCAAACATGGATGGAGGGGCAGCTGTGGGAGCACTGTTTCTCTTTAACGACTGCTGCTGTGACGATGATGAGGGCTTGGTCATGTCTCCGTACGCGTACGACTTGTGGCGTCCAAATTTGGCCTTTCTGAACTGGTCGAGGTCGCCTCGTCGCGAGGCGGCGTGGTTGGGGTCATCCATGGTCACATAGCCCCGGGGCTCGCATTGCAGTCCAGACTCCTTGTAATAGCGGCTGTATCCACCCTCCAGAATGTAGAGCTCTGGGTAGTGAATTTTGGGATACACGTGGTTGTTCATTGCACGGTCTTTAGCCCTGAGATGTTTCGCACTGGAAAGAAGGTCAGCGGAGACGACCACAAAAGAGTCTCTGAGTACTCACAAGGTAGGTGCACGTTTGGCACTAAACTCGCAGTGGAAGACGAGGACGGTCTTCTTACTGGCATCACCACTGACCGAGGGCTTTGGTTTGAACAAGCTTGGACCCAATAACATCTCCTCAACCGCGGCCGCAGTATTGATGTTAACGGCGCCTGCTATGTGGCCACCTTGATATTCGTATTCGAACCGACAGTCGATGATATGGAATTCATGGATCTTCGAGTCGAAATCTCCGGCAAGGAGTTTGTCAATCTGCCAGGTCAAGTTAGCATAAGCGCGAGAAGGGCGGAGATCATCATACAGTTTCCGGAGTGATACGCATCAAGCCGTCTTCCGAAACGCGATGGCAGGGAAGAGCCTTTCCATGAGCCTCGTTATCTCCGAACCCTGGCATTCCCGGTGCCATGAACTTGCTGGATGGGCTGTCCTTCGAGATGAGGGCGCTAGCTCCAGTCAGGGGCCTGAAGTCGTCGGTGCCATCACAGCGACGAATGGTCTTCATCTGCTGGCGCTTGGCGTAAGCCTGAGCAGGAGATGACATGTCGGCACTACAGAACGAGGATTCGTCTGAATACTGGTCCTCGAGGGTGGCAGGAGTGAGCATTGCTGAGAACGCTCGACGAGCAGGCGGCATGCGCAGACTCTCTTTCCCGTCCCGCTTGTCTCCTGAAGACATCACCGGGTAGGCAGACTGGAGAGCATTCGAGCTAGTAGGGTGAACCATTGCCGAGAGAGCGGGTCTGCGAGGCCTCTTCAAGCCATTCGACGGGTTACCCAGACCTTCCAAGGTTGGCTTTGCATGATTGTTTAGAATTTCTTTGCTGACCATTCTCTCTAGTTTCCGTGCGGCAGGCGACGAAGGCAACACGGGAGAGGACGAAGCATCATCATCTTCAAGGTAACGAGTGCCCTCGGGCGATAGGGAGCGACGTTTCTTGGTCTGATGGCGTGCAGGAGACGTGCGGTCGCGTCGCGGTGAAGTCGTGTCGTAGAAGAGATGGTTGAAGGTTGTAATGGTTGCAGCTGATTGAGGGGGTTCGTCTGAAGACGTGAAGATCGTCGGTGGTAGCTGGTTGGCGTAGGAAGAATCATCAACATCCATTGCATCATCATCGGCAGAAGGCTAGGAAGGTTGAGAAGTTGGTCAGAGGGGCTAGCGACGAGGCGAGAGAAAGGGCGACGCACAGCAGAAAAGATATTACCAGAAGAGTCGGGGTTCGCAGGCGCCACAAACCATTGATTGGGAAGCGCTGCGCGTTGGGTACGCTTGGAGCTTGACTTTGTCGAACCGACAATTGAAGGCGAAGGTTGTAAAGTGGTTGGTGGTTGATTGCTGACATCGTTGAATAGCCGAGCGGCCGTGGTGAAGGCACGAGGACGTTTCTGGGCCAAAGGCTGCTGCTGAGCTACAGACTGGGTCGTCTTCGAAGGAGGCAGCGGAGATATGTCCATGGGTTCTGCATACTCGGTATCGGGCGTGAGAGCAATGTTTTCTCTTGATGGGGAGTTGATGGAGACACTCGAAGCGAATGAAAGCTCCAGGTCTGAGGAAAGGAATTCGTCGACGTCGTCACGTTGCTGTTGTGGTTGTTGCTGAACATGGGAATTGGAACGTTTCCTAAAGAACAGGGGTGCCGCTAAGAAATTGGTTGAAGGCATGTTGAAGGTTGGATTTTCTCTCTTTCGTTTTTTGGTAAAGGCAGTCGAATCAGTATCTGTGACCATGATGGAGGTGTTAGGAGGGAGATATCGAACGGATAATGGTGGTTATAAAGAACGAACCAGATCAAAAGGTGGCTTGAGACGAATGGCAGGTCGAAGGCCCTGTCGGAGCACATGGGTAAGAATGGTTGAATTATTGTTCGCCTAAAGAGGAAGAGAGAGGACGCACCTGAAACAAAGGAATGTGTTGACGGAGGAGGCCGCGCCTTGCAACAACAGTGAGCAGTTGCACAACAAAGAACAGAAGCAAGGACCACAATTCTCACGACGGTGTGTAAGCGAGTCCAACCAGGCCTTGGAAAGGCCTCGAGAAGATTGTATAAAAATGTGGGTCCAATTCAGTACCGCCTGCCAGATTTGGTCAGTTTCTGCTTCTTTTTCCCTGGAATTACGTCCGGAGACGTACAGAAAGTCGAAGAAAAACAACTGGCGGTCTGTTGAGTGAGTTTGTGGTCGTATCTTGCACACCTCGCCCGACGAGAAGAATGAAAAAAGGGTCGGCGTGGTGGAGGTCGTCTTGGTATCGCGCTCTGTTTCTCGTCCCCTCCGCGTTGCAAAGTTGAACCAACACGTGGTAAATTACAAACTCCGACTACGTGTATGATCACATGATCGCGTTGCTGCTAATTACGTCACTTACTCCGCATTCCCCTTGTCAAGCGCCAGCGCGTTGCCAGCGCGGTTCAGGGCCTCAGGCCTGCAACCTCGTCCCATCTGCAGAAACGGTGACGACGTCAGCTCTCCTGACTCCACCAACATATGCGATCTCACCTCGGGAATACGTATTCTATTGCGTCAGGGTGCAGCTCAGGGCACGTCCTCCGAATTGTCTCAAGCAGTTCATCATAGACCACCTGCAAACCAACAGCGCGCACGGTTACCACGAACCTGCCACTTGATAAATTCAATCCGTACTTACCATGTATCCTTCTCTGGTCAAATGAAGCCCATCACTCAGGTACTTGCTCAAATTCCTTTCTTCCTGTCCCGATCCGTTCCATAGCGCACTCCATATATCCACAATCCCGACTTCCTCCTCCGTCGCTGCGTCTTTCACGGCTTCGGCATACTGTTTGGTCGTGTCGAAGAGCCGGTCCAATTCTTGGGGTGGCGTTCTCGACGCCAGATCGGCCCGTCTCTGGTGTGTATTTATGGGAGGCGGTGTAATCAGGATAATCTTGGTTTCCGGAGAATAGAACATTGATTTGGGCGACCGAACCAGGCTCACGAGATATTTCAGGTTGGAAACGAACTTGGTAACAGGGACATGTTGAGGAGAGGGCTTTATGCACGCGTCATTGGCCCCGAACCAAACCACCAGGAGACGGACTTTGGGGACGCGGCCTTGATCCTCTCTCCGAGCAAAGACCTGCATTACTTTAATCGTCGAGATTCTTACACTAGATTGTGAATGTATGTCACCTTTTCGAATACAGGTATCGCCCAGTCAGTGTTGTATCCTGCTAGCCCGCGATTTAGGACGTCCAACTTGCGTGAATATGCATCTGAAGGGTCCGTCTGACACAGAAACAAGTAGATCGGTAGGATGATCACTGACTTGCCAATCTAGCACCAAATCCCTCTTGGTCCCATGCAGCTTGAGTGATCGAGTCACCGAAAAGCATCACACAGTCGTGAACATTCGCGGCCATTGTGGATGTAAGTAGAAGCAAAGGAAAAATCCCAGAGGGCTAGCGATAATCTAATCAATCCCTTTGATCGCGAGCACGGGCGCTTCACGATCACCCTTCTCCTTCCTTCCCACTGCCATGAGCGAAACAACACGGATACCCATTCGCGTCGCGAACAAGCGAGCATTCATATGGGATGTTGACGGTACTACTTCCAGTTAAGCCTTGGCTTGGTCTGACCCGCAAATTTGTTCAACAGATATCGCCAGTCTTCGCTCAAATCACCACATCTGTGGAATTCTCGGTGGGACCCTACCACATCTGTCGCAACAGAACGTGTTTCTGGGAGTACCGTTGCTGCTCTCGCCCGAAGAAGTCGTGCTACTTGTCGAAAGAAGTCAGCTGCCTCAATCCATGCTCGATTGCTTTTCCTCTTACCCAGTCATTTGTGTCATCAGAAATCGCTGTATTAGTGGACGACCCGAATGCTTACCCGCCACCTACAACGCCTCAGTTCCAACAGTGGCTGAAAGAGCAGCAGGATCATCTCAAACAACAGCTGGCAGCGACCGAGGTAAAGAATGCAAAGGATAACACGTCGAATGACCGCGCGATGTCCGCAGAAGCTATAAGAAAACGCAAGGAAAGGGAGTTAAAACGACAGCAGAAAGCAGCTCAGATGCAGCAAGCTTCTGCCGACGAAACAAAATCAGAACAGAGTGTTTTTGTGCCCGCAGCGGAGGACGAGACCCAACCTCAGTCACAATCCACGACTACAACAACCCCCGCGACCGTCACGATCCCTACCCCTTCGTCCTCATTATCATGGTATTCTCCTCAAAACCACACTTATGACTCTATCGAAGCTGCCCAGGAGGCCGGGATCTGGGATTTTCCTTCCAACTTGCACGAGCGTGCTCGATGTGGTGTCTTTGGAGACCTTTGGGAACAAGGATATTTTATGGGAGGTGGTATCAAGTTCGGCAGTGAATATTTGGTGTATCCAGGTATGTCGCGTTGTACCACTGCCCATCTCATTTCTCATCCTTTATAGGTGATCCTTTGCGCTACCATTCTCACTTCGCCGCAACCGTGATCGACTCCCCTACTGCAGTGTTACGTCCGATGGAGATTGTAGCTCACGGACGACTGGGAACTGCGACTAAGAAGACTCATTTGCTTTGCTGTTGGGACGATAGTAGAAAAGTGGTCACGTACATCTCTATTGAGTGGGCTGGTTTTGGTTAGATATAGAGACAGCCAAGCCAATCACCTTTCTTTTGAGATTCATTCACATATGTCGAGTATCGTACAGCAACTCACCTTGCTTCGACTGGCACCTCGAAGAAAACGTCTGACTCTGGTGGTGTACCGTGTTCCAATTGAATGTCGAGACGCGGGCCCCCGGTCCCCGCGCAGGGTCCGTATAACGGAGGATTTGTTCCTCGAACCATCACCTCCGACATACCCTCATACTCTTTCTTCTCCATATCGACCATTGAGGTCTAATATCTTTTCGTGGAAACCAGCTGAAAGCTGGTATGGTGAAGGAACAGCCTAGTTTTTTCCCGACTTCTGCCTTGGTGAGTTTTCCACCACCACACAATATCCTTAACACGTCCCCATCTCATTCATGAATTTTCTTTAGGACCATGCAGCTGCGGGACTAGGTGCTGGAGTCGTCGCGACGCTATGCATGAACCCTCTAGATCTTTTGAAAGTTAAATTCCAAGTCGCTACCACAAAACCACAAGGTGGGATTGGAAAGCAAATATGGATCGCACTGCGGGACATACATAGTCAAAGCGGATGGAAAGGCTTATATCGTGGGGTTGGGCCGAATATCGCAGGGAATGCGTCTAGTTGGGGGTTTTATTTCTTGTTGTGAGTCCCAAGATCCATACCTTTCGCCGAGGATTGGACTCACGCGACGATAGCTACAACATGTTGAAGCAACGAGCGTCGGGAGGAGACATCACGAAGCCTCTTTCTCCTCAAGAGTATCTTTTGTGTTCTGCGGAAGCGAGTTCGCAATCACTTCCTTGGTCTTCTGCCAAACTCTCGACTGACACCTACAATTTCTCTAGGTGCGGTCACGGCCATAATGACGAATCCAATATGGGTCGTTCGCGTTCGAATGTTTACCTCTGGCGCAGATTCGCCGCATGCTTATCGGGGCCTCTTCCGTACGTCTACGTGTTCTACTTCTGCGAACCAAACTCATGGGATTTTCACCTCAGACGGGTTTAGCTCGATAATACGGAACGAAGGCGTCTCCGGCTTATTTCGTGGAACGACATTAGCGCTCTTTGGAGTCAGCAACGGTGCAATACAGTTCATGGCTTATGAGGAGATGAAGCGGTGGGGATTCGAGAGGAAGAGACGGCAGTTTGAGAAGGCGGGGAAACCCTGGTCGTCAGAGGTTGATAAACTGGTATGTTTGGCTCTCGTTTACCTCATACCGGTGTATTGTTGACTGGAGTGACATTGTCCCTAGTCCAACACTTCGTATACCATCATGTCGGCAGCGAGCAAGCTTATAGCATTATCCGTCACATACCCGTACCAGGTCGTCCGTTCCCGGATACAGGTGCGCTCAATTATCGGGTTAGGATGTCATTTCGGAAGTCTAATTACCTATTTCAGAACGACACCACCGCGCATATGTATCCCACAATACGGAGTACAATATTCAAAACGTGGACGAACGAGGGCCTCAGAGGGTTTTATCGTGGTCTTGGGACGAATCTGGTCCGCATCCTACCGGGGACATGCGTGACTTTCGTCGTGTACGAGAATCTAGCGTGGCTATTGCGAACAACCGCTGCGAAAAGAGAGCTGCAAAAGGGGAGTGCAAACACGGAAGACTTGGGGTCGTAACCACACTTCTTGGAGATAGAGGGAGGCCTGTTCCTTGCTATGTCACATATCTATGATATTTCCCACTAATCGCTTTGGCCTTCTTGATACACATAGATGGCGTTTTCAGAATCTAGACAGAGGACCTATCCACCAAAAGAATGACTAGTCTAATTTACGACGACCGATCCTTAACCTATCTGTACCAACTCTTGTAGTTCCACTGTAGTTCACATTTGCGGGATTGGCGTTAACCTTGGTAATATCACCCTCCTCAATACTTTCTGTTGCCTCGCTGAGTGCTCTTGTGCTTCTAGACCTCCTGTGAGACGAGGTACCTCCCCCCACACTGAAGATCTTCACGATCCAGTCATTGAGGAATAGTACCAGTGCGAAAATGGGGAGACGGATCGGAATGAACGGCGATGGGTACTTGACGACTTCTGCTTGTTCATTTCCAGCGGGGGAAGGACTATACGGGTCGATGGGAAGCGGTCGCGCATGCATTGCCATGATCACGAACTGAAGCGGATTGGTTCAGATCGGTTCGTCTCGAGGAGAATTGCGCCTACCAATGGAAACACCAGCGCAAAAATTGCGCCATTCGCGAGACCAGTTCCAAACGTGCAAAGGCCAGCCGTCGGAAAGCCTTGAGGTAGTTACGCTTTGAGTCCCCGTATTGCCTATGCGGAGAGATCGTGAACGCACCGAAAGCGAGGTAATAAGCCCATCGTTCTTCCAAGTGCCTGACGCGTGAAGATAAAGAGAGTCCTCGTGCGATCCATACGAATCTTCCGGAAGCACAATCCCAATCAATGGGCAATCATGTGTACCAACAAAGGCACTCACTCGAAGCAGTAATACCTGCATATACGCGTCAACGTGAGGTCCGGAAACGCAGAGCAGGAGGATACACTTACGAATCGACCCAGCAGAGAAAGCAGAAACCGAGGACAGGACCCACGTATGGTATGTTTCGGAAGGCAAAGGAAACGACTAGGGAAGTGAAGAGCATTATTCCCCTATACGCGCTGGTCGCCAGTGCCTTGATCTGCAAAATCCGTTGAGAGATAGAACGCAGTGGATTGGGAACATGTCGATATTACCATCCCAGCATATGTCGGAGGTTGGTCTGCAGTTGCACGATTGCCATGTTGGAGTATGAATGTTCGCTTCGCGATGACAGAGCACCAGGTGCTCTGAGGAGAATTGATCGGTATGCAATTCGACAAGACGGAAGACCATTCCACTCACGTTCAAGTAAAACGAGAGCCCAACGACCGGAAAGAGCCACAGCGCTTGATATACCCAACCGACATTCCGATGCAACCATTTCTGCTGCCCATGTGTGAGAGGTTGCAGGAACAAATCAAACACGTAGATAGACGTTAGGGATAATGAGTTCAACAAGAGCGACTTGTAGATGTTGGCACGTATTTCAGGGTCTCTGAATGGACATTGGATAAATGATCAAGAGGGGTCAGAGCGTACATCAGTCGAGAGATTTCTGTTTGCGCACCCAGTCACGGAGAACACTATATCCCATCGGAATGCATCTTTTAGTCCGCACCACGCCCAAGTCAGTTGCAGTAACAGAGTCTCGGGGAGGGAGAGAAAAGTTGGGTAGAACGACCTGGCGGACTGTCCTTGAGGCGGAGGCGGAGGCATGAGATGAATTTCAGATATTTACCACGGTCTCCATCTTGTCCTTCCGAACCTCCATGTCCATTTCCGCCGAACTTCGTCAGTCGGCACGCTCTGCGTACCGTATACTTTACAGAGCGTCCTCGTCAACATTTTCTGGTATGTGTTCGCTGTTTGAGTGCTGGGAAAGGACGCTGACGTTCATGGAAGGGGATGAACCCGTGTTGAGAGGTGAATTCCGAATTTGTCAGGTTGCGCACCCAACCCCAATCATTATTTCCAGCATTTCGTTCAAAAATGCGACAGGATGCCCTAGCAGCGAGAAATGAATCCGACCCGGTTGCATATCAGCAATATGCTGACCAGGCACGCGACATAGCTACTTTCCTACGAAGGAATATCGTCCAGGCTACAAGGATCAACGATTCAAACTCGGCAGACGGGGGACAGCTCTGGAGTATGTAACCTCAACGTTTCTTTGATATTTCTCCTCACCAATTGACCGAAAGAGGTGCATCTCACCGAGCATACGGAATTGGGAGACAACGAGTCCATAAAAAGCCCGCCGAAGATTGAGTCCAGTCGTAGCTCACGAAGACGTGAAAAGGGTGCCGCAACGTGAGTGGGCTCTCTTTTTAGTTGACATTGTTTCACAATCCTGACAACAGTGTAGAACCTGTTGCTCCGCCAGCTGAGGTCGCTTCCCCACGTTCCCTTCATTTCTCCGCTCTCAAGAAAGCCCACAAGAAGAGAGCGGTACCGGAATTGAATGAGGCTGATATAGAGGAAACATTTGTTCGAGGTGTGTTTGAACAGACTAGGAAAGGTGCGGCTGAAATCCGACGTTTCGCGGTTTGGTTAGGTAGTGGTCCGGTACGCTCTTCTGTACAGTCTACCTTTAGAGAATCTCATGTGGCACATCAGGGAGGACAATCCGTGAACAAAACCGAGAATAACGTTCAGTTGCATCATAAGCCCACAGGACTGAGGGTTGCCTGTCAAGAGACGCGATCCCTTAGCATGAACCGCCAACTTGCACGCCGAATATTAATTGAGAAGGTTCCAACCCCGAAACTCACTTCCTTGTGTTCATGATGGTTGATGTCCGCACTTTGTAGTTGGACCAAATACACAACCCCGGATTGTCAAAGGAGGAATTCAAGCGGGCCAGACAACGCGAACGGGAGCGACAAAGAAGGAAGAAGGCCAAAAAGAAGGCACGATCGAAGGGGTTAAATGAAGAGGACCCCGCAGGAGCATGAATGTTTAATATCCTTCCGGTGCTAATCATTATCCTCGATGTACATACCATATAGAAAATTACGCTGCAAAATGACTTGCCTTCGCGCCATGCTGCGAGGCTGAGACTGAGCTGTGATACGACTGTGCTGACTCGGCAAATGCCGAGTGCGAGCATGGTGATGGTGACGCGACTGGCAGGGTTTAACTATCATTCTGACCATCGAGAATGTCGTCCTCTCAAGGCTTGCATTCCCTGACCACTATCATCAAGAGGTAAGTCTCAAGTCTACTGTACGCTGTTGTAATAAAGCAACTCGATAGGCTGGAAGCTGCGACGTCGAGACTGGAAGATCTCGCCGCCAGTAACTCACAGGGCGATGGATCGAAAGATACTCCTAGCTCCTATGCGCCCCCAGTTTCATCACCTCCTCCTCCCCCACCGCCGCCCCCCGCATCTGCTCCTACATCCACGCCCGCAATGCAAGTACCCAAGAGTATTACAGTGTACGACGAGGTAGTTGTTGACGGGAAGCTCAAGCCATTCTTGGAGTTGACGCGCTCCTTCGCTGGTGCAAGTGTAGTGGAGATTGTGAGCCAAGTTTGGTTCTCTTAGGATACATTGCTGATACTCCAGAAACGCAGATTGGACTTGTTGAACAACAGTTCAAGGATCTTCGTGGTCTCTTGCTCACTGCCTCTGCATGCTCGAAGCCTGACGAGAAAGGACTTATGGAGTTTATTGCTCCGATCCAAGGGACCACTGAGTCCATAAATCGAATGAAGGAGGCGAGCAAAGACAGGGACTGGCTCACGCACATTAAGGCCGTAGGTGAAGGAGCGGGTTTCATTTTTTGGGTTGTCCAGGCAAGTTATGTGCTAGTCATCTATCCCTCTTTCTGATCACCAGTACATAGCCCAAGCCCGGCCCATACATCAACGACGTCAAAGATCAGATGCTCTACTGGGGAAACAGGGTGATCAAGGATTTCAAAGAAAAGTACGAACTTTCTCTTGCATGCTCACCAAGTCATTGGACTCAGTTCTCCTCATTAGGGATCCAAAACATCCTGAGTGGGTCCGGTCGTTCACAGCCGTCCTGGAAGAACTTCGAAAGTACGTGATGGAGCACCATACAACAGGGCTCTCCTGGAATCCTAAGGTATGTTGTCTATCCTCTCCTTCGATCTTCACTAACTCATTCCCCGTCGCAAGGGCGTTTCGATATCAGAATATAAGTCGAAGCCACAATCTTCAGGCTCGGCCCCGGCCCCACCGCCACCACCACCTCCCCCTCCTCCAACCAGTGCCCCCGCTGCTCCCGCCGCAGGAGGCACGGCTGCTGTCTTCGCCGAACTGAACCGAGGAGCCGATGTTACGAAGAATCTTCGCAAGGTCGACAAGAGCGAGATGACACACAAGAATCCCGAGCTGCGAGCTAGTAGCGTCGTGCCGAGCAGCGTTGGCTCCGGTGGTGAGCTTTCTGCGCTGCTAACGCCGCGTTAGGTTCTCATAAACATACCAGCCGCAGCCAAGAAACCCCTCCGGCCTGCCAAACCCCAGGCTCTTATGGGGAAGAAGCCATCTAAATTCGCGTTGGAGGGGAAGGCATGGAATGTTGTACGTGTTTTTTTCACATTAGTGGAATGCTTGTGCAGACAGTACGTTTTCAGGAGTACTATGAGGACGAGAAGAGCCTAGTTGTACAAGACACCCAGCTCAATCAGGTTGTCAACATTTTCGGATGCAAGAACAGTGTTATACAAATCAAGGGGAAGATCAATGCCGTGACATTAGGTACGTGCATATCGTTGCAGAGGTATAGTTTGGTTGACGTCTGTCCAGTGAACTGCACAAAGACATCGGTCCTCGTCGACTCCGTCGTTTCCTCGGTTTCGGTAACCAAATCCCCGTCCTTCCAGATCCAAATCACAGGAACGGCACCAATGATTCAGATCGACTCTACGGACTCCGGGCAGATATACCTTTCCAAAGCGTCTCTTGATGCAGAAATCACCACTGCGAAATGCAGCTCTATCAACGTCAGCTTACCCGTGGAAGGAGAAGAAGAGGGGGTATTCACGGAGCAGCCGGTGCCAGAAATGTTGAAGACGTGTGTCAAGGACGGGAAATTAGTGACAACTGTCGTGGAACATGTCGGTTGAAGTTGCAACCCTTAGACAGAATGACTCGTAGATAATAATGAGGGACTTGCTGGAAATTGGTGAACTATGAACACTTGAGGCAATCATGTAGGACACTCAGCACCATTTTCAAACACCGGAGTATCCGTCTGAAACCGTTCTGGTTGTCTGGCACTCTGGAGCTCGGCGAACTGTTGTCATTTGTGGCAGTGCTGATGGTCTATTTCAAGTGATCGGTTAAGTTTCTCTCCCTTTGACGTTCAACACACCTATCATATTCGCCGCCCACAACCCATTGCTATAAAACAGCGCCGTCTGTGATGGATAATCCTGGTTGGCATGCTTTTCGGCGTGCCGAACGAGCAAGTCTTTTCTCTTACTCTCGCTCGACTTCACCGTTTCATGCGCTACCACTTGCAGGAACGCGACTATTTCAATAATCCAGCGCAGAGAGGACCCGATGGCAAATTCTATCCGGTCGAGCAAGTTACACCAATGGACGAGTCATTCATTGGTGGTTTTCATCCTACAATGCCTCCTTCTACGCCAGGTCCACCCGCTCTTCCTCCCAAAGACAATGATATACACCACCAGCCAGGTTATGGCGGTGGCCACGGATACGGACCTCAGCCTTCCGTTTCAGCGAGCGAGTTGACAAAGATGAGTGCTGTCGAGAGGTCGAAAACGCTGCGGATAGCTCGTATGAATCCCCATCTACAGGTGAGTTTGAACTCCCTTTCATCATTATGTCACTCTCAAATAATCTTTGCAAGTTTATGGTCGGCCCTCTTTTGAGGCGAGTGATGAAGCTCGTATATCTCTAGGAGGCGGAATTGACGGATGATATAGATACGATACGGTAGATGCGGATGGCATCTGGCATGGTGCTGCGTTGATTGTCAGTAAGTACCCCCCCATCCGCCAAGCTCGCATTCTTGTTCACCTATGTCTCAAAGCTGCGGACTCGGGATCCGTCTACGAACCTCATCCAACTCTGACATACGAATGGGATCCCGACAAGGGCTTCAACACCCAATCGTCAACCTCAGTGCGCAGTCATCAGAAGGGAACCTCTTTCGACCTAGGTCCTCACCCAGCTGACCCCCACTCTACCTCGGTTGCCATAAGCATGGCTCAAAACGGACGACCTGCTCTTGGGCCCAGGCACAGCAAAGAACAAGTTCCAGGTCAGGAAATATGGGTTTATGGAGGTGCTGGAGGGTAAGTGGAGATCTGTTGACAGGTCGCCTTCGATTCACGCGATTCATGTAGCACATTCACGTTCTGGCGATTCATGATCCGTATTCCCCTGGAATCGAACGAAATGCCCATCACTTATACTATCAATAACGGCCAACAGATGCAGTTCTATGTTCCCGGCCGGAATCAGAATATGAGGTGGGCCAGTCATTCGGTGTGTGGTCTACCTGGCTTTTGCCTTGGCTTTCGTTAACTTTGATCCTCAGTGTAATGGGTTCTCCGCTGGCGTCAACCCGGAAGATTTTCGAGGACCTGGATTTCAAAGTGGCTATGATCCATGTTGGATGGATCTGCTATCCAAGCATGCCGAGGCTCCCTTCCACGCCTTAATCGGTGGAGGCGACCAGTTGTACTGTGATGCGCAAGTGTCTTCCTCTTCTCACAATCTAGTTGCCCTTGACCTCGTGTTTATAGGCTGACTCGCGAACCAGAACTGCAAGAATGGGTATCCAAAACGAAACCCGAAGACCGAAAGACCTACAAGCTCTCGGACGAAATTAAAGAGGCTATTGATCGCTTCTACTTCAGCCACTACTGTAAGTCATTCAGGAGCGGCGCTTTCGCGCGAGCGAATAGCTCTATGTGAGTAGCTAATGCCTCTCGTTAAAAACCGATCACTGAGGTCCTCTCAAGACCTATGGTTAATATGTGTGGTGAGTCCACACCTGTACAAGACGTCTACATGGTCTAAAGTGATATGTTTTAGATGATCACGGTAAGCATCGTACGATAGTCATGGTGCCAGAACTGATAGTGATTGTTCTCCTTCAGACATGGTGAGGTGATAGAACGCCTTAAAAAAGCTGCTTCGCTAACAAAAGTCACAAGATCGACGGGTTTGGCAGCTGTACGTCCTCAATTTATGCTATCGATGTTCGAGACTCATGTTGTCCAGATCCCGACGACCTCCAGAGGGCTCCGGTTTTCCAGCAGTCAGTCTCACTTTACGCTAGCACCGCGAGTTGATGTTCACTGCAAGCTGTTTGGGTTTCCTTAGCATTGGCGCCCGAGGCTATTTCTTCTTTTTGCTGTTCCAATGTTTCATCAACGGTGAGCTCCCAACATCATAATCCTCACATGGTGTTCATGTTTTGTTCGTTCGATAGTGGATATCGATGGAGTCGATGACCGACCCGGCGTCCATAACCACCAGTCCGTCATCATCGGCGACAAGCCCGGACCCTATGTCCGCCTCCCGTCTCATTCCCTCTTGCCATATCTGGGACCTAAGTGTTACATGCTGCTTTTGGATTGCAGGCAAGTCACAATATCGCCCAAGATGCGCCCAAGTTCTGACCGAATATGCGCAGGGCGGAACGCAAAAAGGAGCAAATTTGTAGTCCTGCATTGTACCAGAAGGTCTTCGAGCGACTTAAAACATTGCCGAGCGGCGTAGAGCATCTCGTCATACAACTAGGTAAGGAAGACCATGGATGAGCGAGCGATCGAGTTCTCATGGACTATGTTCTCAGGTGTACCCATCGCATACCCACGCATGGTGTTCCTAGAAAGTGCTCTGGAGTCTAAACTCAACCCTCTCGTTGCCCTTGGGAGGAACGGATCGATGGGTCTTTCCGGGTTTGTAAACAAGTTCAACGCAGACGCGGAACTGTTAGACGATCTCGTCAGTTGCCTTGTTTTGCCCCCGACCTCCTACTGAACTATTCTTCTAGAATGATCATTGGACTGCTCGCTCCCATAAGGTTTGTTTGAGATCTGTTTCCTTGCTTCAATGGATCGACTACATTGTTTCTTCAGCACGAGCGTAATTGGTTCATCCAGGAACTCCAAAAGATTGCCCTGGCCCAGCGATTAAGGATTACCTTCTTGTCAGGAGATGTCCACTGCGCCGCTGTTGGCGTCTTCAAAACTTTGAAACCCAAGAACGGAACGGAAGTTGATCCTCCTAGTGACCACCGATACATGGTTCAGGTGGTAACATCTGCGATTGTCAACACACCACCGTATGCGAAGCCATTTGTTCCCTTACGATCTCTGTACTAACAAGTATCTCAGTCCAAACGGCGTAATCACCATGGTATCGTCTCTTGCCACTAAGACGCACAAAACCCTTCATCACGCTGAAACGGACGAAACCATGGTGCCGTCTCATTCACCTCCCAACCGTAGATACCTTCTGACGGTTGCTCTCACTCGTAGCTACCGATTTTCTCGACCGATGGGAACGGTTCTTCTCGGAAGCAGAAGTATATAATGGGTAAGCGAAACTGGTGCAAAACGACTTGGGACGAGTCCAACGGCGATTTGGTCTTTGACATCCGTGTTGAGATGGAGAAAGGCCATGGGAAATCTTCGGGGTATGTTGAACATGCTTTATGTCCTTGAGACTTTCTACTGACTGGTTTTGCTCATCAGGTACCCTGTCCGGTATGTTTTACTCTTCTCTCTGAACTTACAATCTACGAGGCACTAACATGGTTGCAGAGCGCCCCCACCCAGATGGAATAGAACTGGAAAGTGATCGATAGTTTGGATAATTTGTAAATTCATCTAGTAGCGAACCTCAGTCCGGATCTATACCCTCCTATTTTAGTTCACCTAGTACTAGCTGAGTAGTGGAGAATCGAAAGTTTACCGGTTTACGATGATGTTCGAAACCCATAACGCCGGACCCGCCGGGGCGGAGACGACCCTTTGTGTTTAGCGCGCGTCATGACCGAACCTCTCTTCATTCCCCCCATTAAGCTCAAGGCAAGCTTCAACCCACCGATCCTGCACGATCAATGACCGCCCTACGGTAAGTAATGAAATCAATGCTTCGATTCATTATCCGACCCCAATAGACGGATCCAAAAGGTATGATACGCTACCTCTCAATTACTCATTCGCTCACCGTATCTGCCTAGGAACTACGGGACCTCAATGACAACCCAATCGAAGTACTCTATGCTTCGCCGTCTCGTCTGAATAGATCTGATCTGTTGTTTTGTTGCAAGGGGCTCAGAGTTGAGGCAAAGGACGATAATCTATTCGAATGGAGCTGTGCGATTGTTGCCGACGTGAGCTTGTACTTTCATCTTACCTTGAGCTAGGCCTCTGATGCTATTGGATAGTCTACCTCTCCTTATAAAGGGGGTACCTTTCTATTTACTTTGACGCTACCACAGAATTTCCCATTCAAGGCCCCGAACGTGAGAGAAGCCTAGCAATCGACCCCTCCCGACATGAACGATGATTCAGTGATCCCTCGTGACAGGTCGTCTTTCAAACGAAGATCTACCACCCTGGAATTAACGATGAAGGATCGATTTGTGTTCCTGTGCTACGAGATGAAGTACTCGATTCATATTGACATCAGACTCGCTCGAACTCACGTTCTATGTGCCAGTGGAAACCCTCTGTATCGTTGTCGACAGGTGCCTTTCTTTTCTATGCCATGACAGTGAAGGCAGGCTCATCTTGCCTGCCATAGTGTTGTCCATCATACAGGAAAAAGTGAACAATCCTAGCCCTGATGATCCTTACGAACCCGATATTGCTGCCGTGGGTTGCCCTCACAACATCGTCGTTTCCTGTTGCTAACACTATCATAAGCAGTTGCTGAAGAATGACAAGAGCAAATTCCTTGCGACTGCGAAGGAATGGACGAAGAAGTGAGTGTTTGGGCTGAAGGTACAGGTAACCTCCTAACTGTGATTCCAGGTATGCTACTTAACAGACGCAAGAGGACGGGGGGAGGAGATGCTTTGTATTTTGTAACCGCTGTAGGGAAATCTTACTTTTAGTAAGAATGAATACGAATAATTGAGCACAAAGAGATTTGATAGTGATGGCCGTGATGACACTTCGCGATGGTATTTATGTGTGTTATTTTGTGATGCAAGCGTGCCCGACCCTGCGGCAGATTTCTGGCAGTTTTGAACAACGTTGTCGACGACGACGAGGGCCTAACAGGCGTCCCAAAGACATTCGTCCGCGTCGTCTTCCACATTCCTTTTCCATATTTCTGTTATCTCTGATACTTCCCAACTCGTGCTGAACACGTTCTCAGCCGTACCTTCCTTTCTTGCTCTTTTGTCCTATCCTCAACGTGTATACAACGAGGCCAGTCCAGTGATCTCAGCATGCACAGATTTCGGTAAGGGTCACTCGTCTCTAATTCATAGAACCTTTCTGAAGTTTCTGATTCATCAATAGCAAGAGGTCAGACGCGAAAACGACCCTTCCCCAGCTCCAAGTCGGTCTTCACCTCCAAACCCAATCGTTCGGGTCGAACGAGGACACAGTTGAACAGCAGGACCTTCTCCCCGAATTACCTGTCGCGGACGATTTTCGCACGTCACTCATCCTTCCAGAGTAAGGTACACGTTCCTTGTTTGCTTGAACGCCTGAATTCACCAGTCATTTCAGTCTCTCTCGCCGTTTTTCTCTATTGCGTGATTCAGCGGGGGACCCGCTATCAGTTGAAGCTCTCAGATCCAGGCTTGCGGACCAACGAGCAAGAGGGGCAGAAAACCATATCACAGAGGAAGAAGAGGATATGTTACTGGAGACTCTTGGTTTACGTCCAAAGACGCCACAGTCTGCAGACAGGTCACAGGAGAATCTTGCGGAGGGAGCTCGTCAATCCATCCGTTCAACGACCACCTCTAATTCTCTTACACCCTCTACCTCGTCACCACGGTCAAAAAGATATAGCAACAACTTGTTTGGGTCAGGCAGACTTCGAGAATATTCCTACGCCCGCCTCACTTCTGCTGCCCGCTCACCGAACAAGAACGCCTTCTCTACATCCACAATGGACTCGGTACACAGCGCAGAACCACGGAGCTCTCGACCCATAACACCCTCACAAGAAGGTAGCCCCACACATTCGAACGATTCTCAGCCCTCTTTATCGGAACCATCCCATGATTTTACATTCAGCGATCAAACTCCATCGACAACAGACAGCCAACAGCCAAAACCCTCCATCTATAAGCGAGCATCTCTGGCGTTGGCGCAGGCAATCAGGGAGTTGGAGGAAGATGCGGAGGACGAAGTGTTGATGCCGCGTTCGATGCCGGTGCCTAGGTCTACGGAACATTCTGTGCGTCTCCGTCACTTTATTCGCCTACCAGTTCTGACTACTTGTTCCGCCTTTTCAGAAGGAAATGATGAGATCCTCTGGTCAGTACGAAGCGGGTACGGCTATCTCGTCGGACAACGATGCGGCGCACATGGAGGAAGCAACGCGAGCGTCGCCTATATTGTCGCGAGTATCCCCTGGTTATGTTCCAGGAATGCCTCGCCCCATGACGCCCCACGAAGACCTGGAGCATGACATACTTCGCTCTCATTCGACAACGCCCCGAGCCACACACTCAGCCAGTCCCTCAGAATCGTCGAACATAGTGCCCTCGAGTCTCATGTCGAGTATTCTTTCCCAAGGCTCGACGTCGTTGCCTCGCCATTCCTCTCGTCCGACCTCTCCCCTAGCTTCTTCCGTCTTCCTACAACGCAAAACTAGTGTACAGAGCGGAGAGAAAGGGCGGTCCAATGGCGACTACAGCTTTTCATCGGATGCCCCTGCCTATAATTGGCGTAGACCATCATCTCCTCCGTCAGGTAGCTCTCCTCCATCAGGACCTTCGGTTCAACGGCCCAGCACACCCTCTAACGTGACTTGGACGTACCCTTCCAACAAATCTTCAACCCAGAAAGCTGTTCACACGAGAAGTGGAAGTTGGTTCAGTGACGGGGGTGCCGGCAGTGTCGACACGCATGAAATATATGAAGGCTCCAACAAGACGACAACACGATCATTACGCTCCCCTGCCCTCCCTGACTCGCCAATACTCAGCCCTGGTCATACAAACATGGCATCCTTCAGTTCGACGTACTCTGGACTGTCTGACAACCGCCCGTCGTCGCCCATGTCCAAGCTAGAACTCACCGCACCTGCATCTCCTGTGAACCGGACTTTCAGGTCTCCCACCCCCACACAGACTCCTTCCCGCTCCCCGACGTCTCCAACATTTTCTGGCTTCGAGATTACATCGAAACAGGGGAGTAGACGGTCGTCGAAGCAGAACTCTGCTTCCCATTTCTCACTCACGGCCTTCAACCCTGTAGTATTCTCACCAATAGCTAATTCTTCCCGATCTTCCCTAGAATCTGTCGGGTCCAGTTATCATTCGGGAGATGGAGACAAGAACGACCGTCTTGCTGCCTTCGTGGATGTTGATTCACAAGAACCAGTCTGGCATGATGTCTCTTTTCCGAACCAGTCACACTCTACTTCCTCCGGAGGCTCACCTGATTTGGAGGGGAATGCTGAGGATGTCATCAGTCGGGCTGGTGGCATCGACAAGTCAGACATTCTGGCCATTCAGGAGAAACTGTTCGGCTTTGCCTACGCCAAGGCAGTCGCGGTGGCCGAGCCTCAACCTCGCGAACGCGCGCCGTCCTTGCGAAGGCGGCGACCGTCGACCTCTCAATCGAATTATTCATTCAACGGACGGGTAAGCGCCATTCATTATAGAAGGGTCAAAGCATCTCCTCATTCGCCATACCCTCTAGATAGCCAGCCCGCCGCCGCCAACGCAGAGCCCACCGCCCAATGCCACCGAACAGCTATCGTCCAAAGCCAGTGCTTTGCTGAAATCTGTTGTCGATAGTATCCAGGATCAACCCAACCTCTCGCTGAACTCGTCAGTGGTGATCCAACCGGAGAGCCCAAACCAAGTATCGGATGATGGGGACTTATCTCCCACCACACGGAGGAATCGTGATCTTGCACAAGTTCTGTTTGGTGACAACGGTGATTTCCAAGAGTCCTCATTCCTCTCTTCTACGTCCCCCGGGGAAGAGAACTATCTGGGCTTCTCAGAGCATGAGAAAACCTCGACCGTGGCATCTTCATCCGGGCAGGATACAGTCTCCAGTATCGCTTCAAGTTCTTCCCGGAATCCAGATAACGATGCCGAACTGGCGCGAGAAGTACAGCGCAAGGCCGAGGCTGCCATGGTGGCATTGAAAAAGCCATACAATACGGCGTCAAAAGAGGGATTCAGTTCTACAACTTCCTTACCGCGGAAACGCATAACTCCCCATCAGATATCCACGCCCACACTGGTGTCTGCCTCCACGAGTGTTGATACAATTCCCTTACGGCCTCCTCCAATATCCGTTCAACAATCATCTAAATTAGGTTCAAGGTTCAAGAAGCTAAGGGGGACATTGAGGAAGAACAACAATAATACCACCCCAACGAGTGCGGAAGTGACCCCATACCCAATCGACATTCAAGTTTCTCCTCCGGGCCAGACCATTCAATACGATCCTCGCAAATTGCACCCCATTGGAGGAGTTGCAAGTAGTGCAACCGAGCTTGGCGGCTTCAACGTCCCATCGACACCCATAGCACCCGTCCCGAGCCCCCCAGCTTCCGCCGGCCCTGGACTCAAAGGTTTCATGGCGAGGTTCCGTGGAAAGCAGCGGCCCATGGATTCTGTTGCGGAGTATGACCGTCGTGAGACTCCTTTGAGAACCGTGCCCATGCACTCAGAAAAACCTCCAGCGCCTGCTTCTGCTAACGAGGCCAATGCTTCCACGTATTCTCTTCCAAAACCCGTACATGCAACCACTTCGGAACCTCCACCACCACCACCACCACTCCCTCCGACATCGCCTCCTCCGCCAGCGGACACCAGTGGTGTCGAAGAGTCTGCTGCACTACGCCAGCTATTTGATGCTGCGTCCAATTTGGGGCTCGATCAGAAGAAGTTGAATGATTTGCTCCTTGTTCGCAATGGTTCTGTATCTTCCAAGTCGACAGATTGGACGATGCTCACCCGTAACAATTCCACTGCAAATGCTAGAGGGAGCTCCGAGCAAAGTCGTGCCGAAAAGGTGGTATCACCAGCTCGAACAGACACACCAGAAACCCCTGTCTCTAGGAGACCGTCGACAAGGCTGTCCTCCGATGCACCGCGCAAACTTAGGGAGCGCACTGTTGATCCTACAAGTGTAGTAGTCAGAAGGACGATCCTTTTCGCATCAGATGGGAAGGGAGGATTTACTCCGAATCTCAATGCCGCCACAAGTAAATCTTCCTCACGTCGGCGCAGAGCAAGCGCCGCCTCAATATCGAGCAGATCTGTTCACGAGCGTGTGCCAACCCCCCCTCCTCCTCCTCCTCGAACTTCCACAAGCCGTCGCATGTCTACTGATTCTGCCCCTCCCGTACCCCCGATATCTCCCCTCGTTGCATCTCGGCCCGACGTCTTCCTCTCAGTTCCTGGGACTGCCAATGCCCATGAAAATAGGTCGGCTCACGATTCCTTGTAAGTTGTCAATTATTCCTCCGGGTGCCATTCTCACCACAACTGTAGCTACGAAATGTACGCTGACGACAATAGAGGTGTTTCCTCCGATAGCAGCAAGCGGAACACCACCATGCCGGATGCTGGGCAAGGAATTGAAATCCTCGAGCTTGCCAATGGGGAGACTATATGGTAAGCTCACTTTGTGCTATCAACGGTCACGGCCTGACGACTCCACCTAGGCAAATTGTCAACGGCTTGCGAGACGATGACGCTGAGTCGATGTACACTGGGCGGACGAGCTTTGCCTCCGAGTATGATAACGATGATAGTGTTCAGCTCTTCTTCAAGGAGCATCAGAGAACAGGCTCTCAAGGAAGCGGAAACTCTTTCTTCTCTCGTAGGAAGTCTGTCAAAGGCAAAGGGGGAGGACAAGCTCGGCCCGAAACAAAAGTATGTCTTGATTCCCGTTCAATACGTTACGTTGTTGACCCACCAACCTTCGTACAGGTTTTCTTCAGCTCTTCAGCTCAGATCGGGCGCTTGATTGACAACCTCTCGCAAGGAATGGATGCAGGTTCCTTCAATGTTGTCCCTGGCCAAACAAATACAGGATATTCTGCGACATCTTCCTTGTCTGACGCTGATGTGCAATACACTATGGAAGAACGACTCGAACGGATGCTAGGTCGACTAGAGAGAGGGGAGACTTAGCGCGAACGTGGTTCGTTCTTCCTGAGATTTTATTTATACAGATTATTTTCCCGTTCCATCTGACTACTTATCCTCTTTTTTTGTGGCATTTGGCTTATTGAATATATGTAACCCGTCATTGTTTATGGTACAGTGATATTTAAAAATTAATCATGGGACTTTGTATCTACCAGCGTTGTTTACGTTCCTTGCAGATCAATCCATCGTATAACACACAGCGATAGTAGCGATTCCAATAGAAGCATATCGTTCGTAAATCTGTATTGCAGCAGTCCATGAGAAGTGCCGACTGCAGTAGAAGTCACGTAGCGTCGAAAGGCTGCGATGTGGACATTTGGCAACATAAAGAGCTGTAGACAAATTGTGGCTTGAGAGCCCATTCACAAGAACGCCAACAAAAGACCCACGTCGTAAGAAGTCGGAATTCCTGGAACTCGACGCCACTCGAAACGTTTTCCTTCCGAGGATGTGAATCCCCTGGCGCTAGAGGTAAACATTCTAATCAGATGCCGAGGGTCTTCAAGGTTATGGGTGGGATTTTTCCGTACCCGTTGGTTGTTCCAGGCATGATAAGATGGGACATCGGAAAGTTGCGCTGTCCTAAGTATACAAACCCCAGATGATTACTTGGACTCCATTCCAGCGTCGCGACAGCTTCTTTTGCTCTTGAGACCTAGATTGAATCGAAATCGAAAAGGATGAGAGGGTATTCTGGTTCGGAAGATCTAGAATGGACGCACAATCGTCCGAGGGTTGGACATTGCAGTTCGCTCGTATGATTCAAAGGAAAAGTAAATCGGTTTAATATCGTCTTCGCCAATTATTGAGCCTTTAATTATCAGTGATTGAGTCCCGAGTTCCATGTCAAGGACCTAGGTGTGGCACGAATACTCACATGAGCGAGGGTCTTCGCGGGAACCGATGAAAAATAGATCGTACGTTGGATAGTTGTCCATAGGAGAAGCCGAGAGATACTCTTCCTACGAGGGGGTGTTCTTATAAGCACCTGTACCATGAGCCCGTGATAGACGCATGGGAACCAGCGGTGGCGCAAAGGGAATGTTGGGTTGTGCTCAGTTCACCGCACCGCCGTGTAAAGTACGACGGGTGATCTCATGTTGCTGGTCAAAGCCGTTCGTTTTGTTTCAGCCGACCCTGTCGCCGACAGCACCAGAAGATACTTATATGGCCACAGATGACCGAGATGAACCGGATGTTTTTGCTAGAAGCCGCGGTTCACGAAGCCTTGGCCGAATACAGTCAGGATCAAAAACACGGAAATTCCAGGGAGGAGTCAACGGGAAAACGGGGTCCAGCTTCAAACGCAATGTGTTGGGCAGGACTAGACCATTCGACTCCATTGAAGCGAAAATGGAGGGTTTCAGCGTGAGGTACATGTTCATGGGGTTGATGGGGTCAGAAATCTGATGAGAAAGTCGGCAAGGCGTCAAGCACTCAGGCCTTAGGACTCAGGATTCCTGCGGTGAGTAAAAACAAGTATACATCTCCGGTATCAATACACACACACATCCTACGAGTTAACCTTCCACAGCTGGCGTTTACGCATTTTCCTCGTGATGTGGACCGCACTTCCGCCGGATTGTCCACTTCCGAAAGCGAGGACAACAGTTTCTTCACATCCTGGTCCCCGGGCTATCCCGCGCTTTCGGATTTCTATGGCATCTTTTGCGAACTTGAATCGAGACTGATCGGAGCCTGCCACGGTGAAAGAGACCGGGGAAACGAGTCAAGTTCTGTTCGTACTGCGAACGGGATCGAGAACGCACCAATCTGGAACTTCGGAGATTCAACGGCCTCCTTGAATAGTTCAAAAGGAACCCGTGAATAGATTTGTAGTAACACATCACGCCTTGCTGGCGCCTGCACCTGCGCGGAGTGGTCACCCGTTGATACCGTTGATACTCCTAGAACCTCCGGTAGAGTGGCCACTAGGAAATGGAAGATGTCATCACGCAGTCGTTGAGCATAATGACCGAAGATCCTAATAGGCGATACGTCGGGTGTATCCCCACCGTTTGAAGTTGACAGGGACTCAGTGAAGTCAAGCCAAGAGTCAATTGTATCGACAGATATAGAGCACCTGCAAATTTCGTAGGCGTATTCGCATAGGCTCTCCATACCTCCGAGTAAGCACCCTGCTGCGAGCACAGAGCGAGAGTTATCGGGCCGTATGAGGTTGAGAGATAGTGATGAATAGAGATAACCCAAAGCTAAGATAGAGTGGGTAAGCATTGCACGATCCTTCGGGGGAATTTGCGTGTAGGCTCAATACCTATTGCAAAGCCCTTTTTGACGCGTTAGTCAGAGCAAACACGGAATCGAGTGGCCACACACCTCTTGTGTTATCTCCGTTTCGTGTTCTATAGAGACATATAGGGCGCGGGGAGCAAGTGGCCCAACAACTTGCGGGGATGTAGACATGAGTTGCACCAAGAAGGGGGAGCGAGAAAGTATTATAGCATGTAGACGATAGACATGTTGTTGTACATGCTGCAATGAAAGTGAGAAAGAAGGACGGCTGGATCGTTACATAGCCTTACAAGAATGGTGTCCGCGTATTCCTATAAATCAACATCAATACGACCGATAGGCGACAGCTTTGAATGGGATATACTTACACCCCGACGGAAGCCCGACTCGTACAGATGGTCAACTACTTTTTGATCGAAATGCGGGTCACGGGCTGGATATGAAGGACTGCTGGGCGAATCGAAAGAAAAAAAAAACTGCATTGATAGTCCTATCGAGCCACAATGACGAAGGCACGTACTGGGAGGAACCGTTTGGCCACTGGGAGTTGGAATCGCTGCGCGTCTCTTGAGTGAAAGGATCGGTATGCGATGCGGAATCATCTTCGTGAGATTTGAAACCGTTTGGGTGATTATGGTGACCGTTCATGACTAAGAAGGAAGGACCAGAGCTCATTAGTGAAGATTTAGTGTTGACCGACAGCAGGGATGAGGCGAGAAAGTGAAGCAAGTTGAAGAGAGAGTCAGCGCGAGCAAATTGAAACTTCCGCAATGGATGGTCACACTTTGTCACATCAACCTCTTTCTATGGAGCCACCTCCTGCTCTCCCGGAACGCAGAGAATACACTCAATATTGGTGCGAAGAGAACATATATCTACTGGCCAAAACGTTCACACAAGATCACGGAGTAGACTCCAGTTGGGATACTTTTGTCACATTCATTTCAAATGAGAACAAGACTGTGCGTCGATTATTACTACATGCACGCTCTGGATCGCCAGTCATTCTCAGTCCCGGTTCTTGCGTCGTGGCCTATTCCAGGTCGCTCTATGGAGTCAAAAACTCTCAAAGGAGGCAGGATTGCCTGTTGTCTGGGACTACCATGTCATCCTAGTCCTTCGCTCCCAGAGGGATGGAACCAGCTGGGTGTATGATCTCGATACTCAATTAGGCGTACCGGTTTCATGGAGGGGTAAGTAATATTTTTCTGCAGATAGAGGTAGTGTCGCAAGCATAATTCTAACCCTCAAGTGAACAGACTACGCGTCTTGCACGTTCTCAACGTTGCTTCCAACCCAATACCAGAGGTGGGCACGCTGATTTAGACCGTTCTGCCTCCCACCCTTACGTTCTCATTTACTGGGCATGAAAGTTCCTTCAGAGTCATGCCGGGTAAAGAATTTGTCGGTCATTTCGCGTCCGATCGGACACATATGGTGAGTCCTCACTGTCACTTGGTGGTCGTGTTTACGATGTTCACAGGTAAGAAGCTCGTGCCGCATAGCGGAGGTAACGAGCTGGAGTACATTTTCCCTCCGCCATCCTATCCTTGTATTCGTGGTCCCGAATCTGTTTCTCGGGGTGTCGTGCACAATCTAATGGAATTCATTGCAATGTTACCCTCTACGAATGGGATAGGTGAAATCCACACCCTGCAAAGCATCGATGTTTTTTTCGATTGTTCGACTTCCATGCAAGAGATCGGGAACAAGGGAGATGAATGTGTGGAGGAGGATTTCCAACATTGATGTGTGAACTCTCGTCGAGTAGGAATACAAACACATCGTTGTCACGCATGGGTGATACAAACACGTCTATGTCCGCGCAAGAAGGCAGGCGGCACTAGCGAGCTGACGCCGAATGTCATGGAAGTCCACATCGTGAGCTTGGTGGGTTGATGAGTACGAGACACGACTTGTAGATGTATCGTGGGACTCACTATCTTCAACTTCGCCCCATCTTTGAATCTGGCTCTCTACCTCTACACGCGCAGCCTTTGACGCCTCCTCAATGTTCAACCGACGTTTAACCAGCGCCAAAGCAACCATAAAAGACTTGGCGGCATAGGTTGCGCGTTCCATTGCTAAAGAGAAATCAGCCGCATTTCTTTTCCAGCAGCGAGGGTTGCGCACCAGCCATCTCCCAGTGGTCGAAATGAGACAAAGCCTCTAGAAGCTTTTGTCGCGTCTCCGCTGGCTGCCCGTCAAAGAGGATTGAGTTGGATTTTGCGACTTGAACACCATAAGTTTTCGAAATCCAGGCGAAAATAGGATCCCAATGTTGAGTTTGCATGTCCACCAGATGGTCAGGATAGTCTTGATAGAAACTGGACAAAACTCAACCGGAGTCCTGTCAAACGATGAGGAGGAACCAACCATATTGTATCCGTGTCGAGGTATTCTACCAACGCGGTACTGACGTCCTCCCGAGATTTCTTGTCGGTCAAAGTGTCGATGGCCCTCGAGACGAGTGAGGTCTAGCACGTAGGTTAGCTACAATATCAGAGAACGCAATGGAAAAGCACTCACCATGGGAAGAGCGTGCGGTTTGATGACCGTCTCTTGGTTCTCCCATTCCGTCGCGACAAGAGCAGCTGCTAACTGTTTATTATGAGGCAACAGTAATGTGTTTCCGGACGGAGTCTTTAAAGCGCGTTTATCCAGAGTGACGACGTATCCGTCCTTCCTTTTCTCGATGTCGACTGTTTTCCAAAACCGCTTCATAGTCTTCTCAGCACCTGGAGAGCAGATAGTGAGCAAAATACACCAACAGACCCACTCCGAAAAAAACTTACGGTTAGTCTCCGTAACTGGCTCACCCTCCTGAGGAGCTGAGCCCGTAGCGGCGGGCTCATGAGCGGAATGTTCTGAAAGCCATCTCCTCGCGACGTTAGAGCGCGAAGCAAGTGGTCCAAGACGTGGGTTGGCACCAAACAGCTGTTTCCTGCAGTTCAGAGCGAGTTGGTTTCGGATAGAGAGCATTCCGGTACCACGTGACTATGGACGCTCTTCGTCAGTGACAACCAGGACCAAAGTTTCTGAAGATGGCTCACATAGTTCAGTCCCTCGATTTGCCTTCCAACTACAAGGATTCTCAGTCAAGAGTAGACCGCCAAAGGCAGAACGAGCTTCTTTCGCATTCTACTACGCTCTATGTACGTGTTTCCCAGCGTTCATCGAGCCAGTTACTAACAAGGCGGGGTTCAGGTCGGGAATTTGAGTTTCTTTACAACTGAGGAACAGATATACGAGCTCTTCGGGAGGTGTACATCGCCGGAAGATGGTGGTGGTATAAAACGAATTATCATGGGATTAGACAGGAATACGAGGTGAGTGTAACGCGCGCAAAATCGAACATTTACCAACCGAAGGCTTCTAGGACACCTTGCGGCTTCTGCTTCGTGGAATACTACACACACGCCGAAGCACTTGCCAGCATGAGATACGTCAGTGGGACCAAATTGGACGAACGAATAATCCGTTGTGACTTGGACTTGGGGTACAAGGAGGGTCGACAGTTCGGACGAGGGAAGAGCGGCGGCCAAGTTCGAGACGAACACAGACAAGACTATGATCCAGGACGTGGCGGATGGGGTGCTCAAGCTCAGAAGAGTGAAATTGATAGGAGACGGCAAGTTGAAGAGAGGTACGCGGACGCGCAGGATGGTCCAGGAGCAGTCGCCAGTGGTGGAGGTGAATGGAAGCAGACCGAGACGGTCGAAACTGGTGGACAAAAACGACAGAGGTCCCCGGATGACGACGACGGGAATGAACGACTTGTAAGTCTGTCTTATGACAGGAAGCAGTCTGCTTACTTGTTCCTTCTACAGCCACAACGATCAAAACTGGACGAGGTCGACGACGAGGAACGAATGTAATGGCCGACACGCTCGCCGGGTGTATTCCTTTCGGCATCGATGGACTCGAAGGTCTGTACCGGTCTCAAATTTTTAGATGCGCTCTGTCTTGGCTTGAGGGCTGTAGGATAATGTGATAGCATTTGCTTCACGCCGCGTCAGACTCGAATGTAGGACTAGGTGGAGGTCGTATAAAAAGTCACGGTTGGTTTTGATCCTGACACGGCATGACAGCATCGTACAATAGCATACGATTAATAGGAGTACGACTCAGAAACGCGCATATGCTTTCTTTATCTTTGAACGTTTAAACTTTCCAATTTCAAGCTTCAAGCCTCGCAACGAGTTAGTAGATTTCACCTCCACAACGCGTGACACAGTGTGACATCCTCATGTCTTCCCGCAACGACTCACACAGAAGACGCGACCGAAGCTGGGAACGAAGTGACCGAGACCGGGATAGAGATAGATACTCGAGGGGCGGAAGAGGTCACCGCGATTCTGGTCGTCGGCGGTCGAGTCGGTCTGTAAGTCCCCGAAGAGGTGACCGAGACCGAGAACGAGATAGACGAGGTGAGTATCGAAACCATTCTCTTGCAACGTACTTGAAACCAACAAGGGTCTCTTATAATTCTACAGACTATCGACACGACCGAGGCGGTGGCGCTAGGGACAGAGGTACAAGGGAGAGGGACCGAGACCGAGAAAGGGACAGGGATTGGGATCGAGGAGACAGAGACAAGGAACGGGAACGGGACAGAGACAGGGATAGAGAAAGAGACGGAGACAGGGATAGAGAAAAAGATAGAGAAGGGGACAGAGAGAAAGATCGTGAACGAGATGGGCAACGAAAACGCGACCGTGATAGCACTGCGGAGACCTCAAACAGAGAGACTCGAGGACCAGACTCTGCTCCTTCAAGAGGAGGTATCAAACTATCTCCTTTGGCTTGTCAATCCCGTACTCACGCCTTAGCTCTTACCTCCAGAACCGAATCCCAGGCCTCGCGTTAATCTGGACCCCGACGCCCCCGACGAAGCCCCGGATGGTGAGGACATGGAGGACGTACAGGATGACGATTCTGCTATGATGGCCATGATGGGTATGAGTGGCTTTGGTAGCACAAAGGTCAGTCTACTTTTATGCCAAGTGTTGACAAGTCGTGTTCATGATGAATTTACAGGGCAAACACGTCGAGGGAAACCAAGAAGGGACTGTGAACATAAAGAAGATGAGAACTTGGAGGCAGTATATGAATCGGTGCGCTACCCGCTTGTTGTCACTTGCTGTAATTCTGACTCCCAGCGTCCCTTGTCTGTAGGCGTGGTGGTTTCAATCGGTTCGCACATTTCCTTGTGGATTTCGCAATTATCTTAGCTAACCTCACGTCCGCCAGACCATTGGACAAAATCAAGTGAACCATCTTTGGCCCTTTGCATTCCGTCACCTATCATCTATACCACATAAGGATACTTCTCAAGTCCTGCTTCCCGTCAAGTGCATGCGGCTACATGTTGGCATATCCAAGGGTTTCACGCAGATAGCAGAATATATGATACAGCTCGAGCAATCTAATCCATTTGCAACGACCGTAGAGACACGTCTCTTGACCAGACGGTGCGGATAAGTTTACAATGACATGGTAGCTAAGGGATAACAACGTGAAGCAAGAGTGAAAGTGTTCACAGATCGATATACAATAACACAAGTGGGACTAAGTGACTGTGAATTGTTGGGGCAATAATATGGGGGGTCGTCAACGAGAGTACATTAATCAGAACCCGTGCACCTTGATGGTGGACCTCTCAATTCCGTTGTCGGTGAGGAACGCATTTATCTTGGCCCGTTGGTCACCCTGAAGCTGGATAACTTCTCCCATCTTCTCGTCTTCAACGAGAGTGCCGTTGCAAGCAAATTCCTGCCAAGAGAGGAGAGGGGGGAAGTCAGTGATCGGCTTGAGTATAGTGAACAAGTGCAACTGCTCGAAGTGACTCGAAATGCTGCTGCTGTACCTTCTTAAAAGCCTTCAAAAGCTTCTTCGGGTCATATTCTGCGGGGGGAAACCAATGAGCTGGCGGCGAATGTACCGATAAGAGGGGTACTCACGCTTAGGCAAGCCTTGCAGAGTGGTCAACGTCTTCCTTCCATTCCTTTGCTGGATACGAATATGGATGTAGTCGGATTGAGAGCCAACGTCTTGGGTCTCTCCTCCGAGGTCTTCTTCAGCAAAGGGATCTGTTGAACAATAAGAACCAGTTTGTATAGCTCGAGAGATGCTAGAAATCATGACTAACCGATGGAGTTGAGATTCTGCATGCGATGTGGAAGGGCTGAGTTGGGTGTATAAGAGAGAAAACTGTAGAAAAGGAAGAGGAAAGTTGGGCGGGTCGCTCACACCGCCACCAGACTCATGCTCGGAGCCTCGCACGTCTTAGGTAATCACCATTACTTGTTCTTCCATCATCATGCCACCGTCAAGAAGTGACAAGAAAAAACCACCAACCTTCAATCATTTCCCCGCGGCTAGAGGTAATAGCATAACAGAGCCTATCAACTGCCTCATACTGATTCACATCCTACGTATAGCAAAAGCACTGAAACAAGCATGGGTGGAGAAGACCAAGATCAAGAGTAAATGGAAAGCGGAACGACGAAAGTTGGGGTTAGCGCCTGCACAGGTTGATCGTAATCCTATCCGCAAACGCAGTGAAGAGGGGGTGGATGAGGAAGGAAGTTCACAGGGCGGACAAAGGCCGAGTGACATCGAGCAGGATGAGGATACGCCCACCCCAAAAAAATCTCACACCGCTCCTCGACTACGGAATGAAAAACATTCTGCCCCTCAAAACGGTCGGGGGTCACAATCTAAACCACAATCTACCCAAAATCCCGAAAACACCTCGGTCGATCTACGCGAACTCACGCGAAAAGCATACTCTCGCGAGTCCTTGCATACCTACAAGTCCGATCCATTGAAACGTCGAGCTCACGGTGAACATGCAAAGAAAGGTGGAGGTAAAGGGCAACCTAACATGAAGCTGCGGATGAATGTGATGCTTGAGAAAATCAAAAAGGACTACTCATGAATGTACGTCAATTAGTTCGCCGTAGATCTGATTATACATTGACCATGCACCATTTTCTCAGGTTCGTGTGTTCTCTTTATTTTCGTCCACGGCCATGGTATCTTCGGATTCGGCGGCATCCTCAGCCTTTACAAATCGAGACTCTAGACTTTGGATGATAGGCGCTCCTTGTTTTCCTTCGTCTACAGAAGTGACTGAGGTCAATGCTGTCGGATGTTCGCTCATATGTCCGGGACCGGGTGCGTCGAGCTCGTCGACGAGGCCTAAACCGAGTGTTTTGGTTTCCAATGGTTCCGGGGCTACTGCTGGTGTGAGAGCAAGAGGAGAAGGCGGTGGACTGCGAGATTTGGATCGCGCGTCTGTATGAAGGAAGGGTATCGGCGAAAATAGTGGAGTAGCTGGCGTCGACTGTGTATCCGAAACAGAAACTGTCATTGAACGCGTTGGGTTGGTCAGGTCGCTATCTTTCAAAGGCGGGAAGCTGTCCCATGTGGAGGTAACGAGTAAGGCTTTTTCAACTGCGCGAAGATATTTCCCTATCACTTTGTAATGCTTTTTGGGGTCGACGCAAAGCTCGCAAACGCGCTGGATCGTGAATGGTGGATTCCTGAGAGATTATTTGAATAAACCTGGCGGCAGCTGATGGTGATCAGGACGTACGTTTCGAATTGGTCTAGTTGATCGAAGATGTACTGTTTCATCTGTACCGTTTGTTCATCATTCATGTAGTTAACAGGGATTTCGAACGACGCGAGGGTGGACTGATGTCGAGGGGGGAACGGGGGAAGCTTAAGACCGCCATTCTGGAGGACGGTTGGCATGAAGGCTGGAGGATGCGGTGGCGGGTCCTTGTTGTCCTGGAATAACGAGATATTCTGCAAATTCGTTTCGATGAGGAATTTGCGGGAGACCCAAGAGAAAACGGGTACCTCGGTAACCTTGTGCTTGATTATATCGCGCAGCTTGTCCCATTCTACACTGCCAGACGCATGAGCGAATAGTTGAGGAGAAAAGACGAAGAGAGATTGCACACTCTACTGTGTCGGTCGACGCGATCGAATTGAGGATATCATTGCATTCTGTCAATTGCAAAGACATGAAACGGTCAGAAAGAACAAGCAAGAATCGCGTAAAAAAGCTGTACTTGCCTGGCGACCACTGGAAGGCATCTGTCCCGGGTGAATTGCGATTGGAGCTAGGCATGATGACGGAGCAAGGCCAAGGATTCCGCTGCGGATGGGTTGTCATAAAGCAGCATAAAGCCAGGAGCCTTAAATCAAGCCAAGCCCGTGATTGCTGTGCACTAGGATCCCCCTCCAGGCTCCGTACCAAAAGGCATCGGCTAGCCGGTTAATGTCTCTCAACTTCAAACCAAACTTCCAGCGTAATACCTCCAGTTATTCTCAAATTCACGACCACGACGACCAGCGACCCTTTAGAATGAAGAAACCAGAGCCTCGTACCCGCAAACTGATTTGGAGCTACCTCCCTGATTGGTACATCTTAACACCTTTCCCAATCATGAACTGTGGGCTAACTGTCCTTTAGGCTGTTGACCATCGTACTAGGGTACGTCTCATAAAATATGTTGGCTCTGAACCTCCCTCTCAGTTCCATATAGTGCCATATTCTTTTCTCTCGACAAGGTGGACGGTTTTAGAAGAGAGTTTTCTTTGTCAGAACTGTCGTGCGTCGCATGCTTTGATTTCTGGTTGACTCTATGATTGATGTCTCCTTGGTGCCCAGAATACGACATAGGTCCGTATATATCCGTCTTTCATAGAGCGAGGAACCTTACATCCATGTGCAGCCATGCAGAACATGAGCGCGTGCCTGTACGTCCAGTGATGTCCATCATCCCTTCTATCTTTGACGTAGATCGTCCAGAATATCGCCCTCTACTTCATATGTTTTGGCGCTCCGGTCCTATTGCAACCCTTGATAAACCTTGCGACAGTCCGTTCATGGTGGGATCTGCACAACAGTAAGTGCGCTAGACTCTGAAAGTTCAAATCCTTACTGAGCCGCTCTCGCCAGGTACCCTTGGATGTTCGTATCAACTCATCACACTTCTTATTCCGCCGCTAACCTTTTGCCTTTGTTGAAAGTGATCTCAGGTCTTGCTATTACTGGATCCATCACTCAGTTCGTTAAGATCACCGTTGGCCGTCCCCGTCCAGGCGAGCTTCGATCATCCTGGTCTGCCTCCATCCCATTGAGCGTCTTTCTACAGATTTAATCGACCGCTGCCAACCCCCTACGGGTTCTGTTGACCCGGAATTTGGGTCCTCAACATGGCATATATGTACTAGGACCGATCTTCTCCGAGACGGATTCCGCAGCTTCCCCTCCGGTCATTCAAGCAGTCGGTGGCTTTCTCTTTGCTGATGTTCTCAGATCACTCACACGACCAAAATCAAAGTGTCATTTGCCGGGTTGGGGTTCTTGTCCTACTACCTGGCCGGTAAACTCCACTTGTTCGATAAGCGTGGACATACAGTAAGCAATTCACTTTTTATGAACAAGGAGGTTATGAATGTTCATTTCACTGCAGGGCAAAGCTTGGATATCCTTAGCGCCGTTCTCAGCGGCGGCTCTCGTGGCTATCTCCCGCACTATGGACAATCGCCGTAAGTTGACCTTGCTTACTTCGGAATTTTCCCTGGGGGTTGGAACGCTTTAATTTGCCTACGCTCCATGACCTTGGAAACTTCGGCCAAGGCTCAAATCTGATCCATGTATGCTCACCTAATGTTTTATCCAGATCACTGGCAAGACGTCTTCATTGGTTCTCTCCTCGGCACAGTCATGTCCTACTTCGCCTATCGCCAATACTACCCACCCCTCTCCTCCGAAATGTCGCACAAGCCTTACTCTCCCCGTATCAAGCGTGAGAGGGAAGCGATTCTACCCATACACCATGACAACGAAAGCTCAAGATCTGATACGCCCATGACCCAACCACCTAATCGTCCTAACACTTTGACGAGGAGATACACCGACGAACCCGACAGTGAGGGTTACGAGATGGCAAAAACAGCTAAACGTCCCGAACCTAATACTTGGAAGGATGGAGAAGGAAGCGATCACGATGATGGGGTGCATATCGGAACTTCGACTGGGGCCGGAGTTGGAAGTTCGGGTTTGCGTTAGCTCGTTCGCTTTGAATCATGTCTTTTTCGTTTCTTGAGTATTACTATATATAAAAACCCGTTTGAATTTGGACAATATTTCTAGTTGCCGCAGTTGAGAACATAGTTTTACTCCTCAAATCTGATGAAGAAGCTCTGGCTGAAGTCTGGATTGATTGGTATCGACAACGAGTAGCTTTGCCTCGAAGTGATGGTGGCGTATGTAGTTGCCAAAGGCAGACACGATGAAGTCGCGCATTCGACGGGCCAACTTCTACCTCGTGCATACCCCGAACTCTGGAGACAAGGTGATGGTGCACATTACTGTTCTATCGTCAGCGTCAAGTACAGGGTTGATGCACGATGACACCAGAAAGTGGAAATCAAAAGCCTCGTGCTGTGGGGATGCCAGGAACAGCTGGAGACTTCTCCAAAGCGTGTGACGGGTGATGGACCAAGTCCGAAAGACCAGAGTGGACGGCTCAAACCACCGAAGACTGGACTGGAAAGTTCATTCGAACGTAGATGGATATCGGATGTCATTGTCAATAGGCGACCAAGTCACGCATGGATAGAGGGACCGGGACGAAAGATAGAATTGTAGCCCTAAAGTAAATACAGTATAAACGTACTCGCCACGAAAAACTCTATGGAGACAACGGATGCCATTCATCTATCACATCTCCATCTTCCGCTTCACAAGCAGCCACAGAGCCACTATCGATGGGACCCTCATTATCTTCATCCCCATCATCTTCATCTGTGAGACCCGCCTGGGATTCTTCGCATTCATCCTCCCCAATATTCAGACTTTCGATCCCCAAAAACTCTGTCAACTCCGGATTCCCAGAATCTCCTTCGTCCATCAACTTCGCAAACGCGTCGAAATTGATTTTCTTCGTCTTCCGCTTCTTCGGAGCACCTGAGCCTGATTTACAGGACGCGTGGGGTCCCTTCTTCTTCTTCCTATTCTTGTCGGAGCGGTCCTGATGCAGGGCCCTCTCCATAGAATCCAACGTTCCGTCCCGTCGCCACTGCTCTAGTATTTCGTCCATTTCAGGAGACGTTCTCTGTATTGAATCCCACTCGGTGTCGGTGAGTAGTTCCTCGTCCCCGATTTCTTCTTGACCCGAGCCTCCGCGGGCAACAGAAAGTAGCTGTAGACGTGAGGGAAAACTCTTGACAGAACGAACAGGGGCAGGTGACGCGAGAAGGTACTGGGTTAACGGGATGTGGTGAACGATGTCTGGAATACCCGGGCCTTTCTTTGAAGTATCCCGGGCCAACGTCGAATCGTCGGGGATAGAGTGGGTGTTCGCTGGCGTACTGGGGGGTATGGGGCCAGCGAGCGGATCAGCTAGGAATTGAGCTGCATCACCAATCATATGGTTGAGTTTCTTTCGCTTCCTGGGGGGACCCTCAGAAGGTATTGATTCAAACGCGTCAGAATCCTTCTTTTGGATTTCGAGAAGGTAGGATTCAGAAGCATCGTCTTTTTCGTCCAACTTGGCCCCAACAGCGAAGCACTCGGAATCCTGTAGCTGTTGCCTCCTAACGTCGTCTTTCCATGCGATGAGATCCTTGAGTGCCCGTGCAACAAGGAGCCTCTTTGCCACTTTGGCGCGACCTTTGGATTGTTGATACGCGTCAAGCCAGTTCAGTTCTTCGGACCACTTGACCAGCTCGTCTTGAACTGATTTGTAGCAGCGCATGACAACACCCTTCCCAACGTGACATCGGGCCGCGAAGAAAGTGGCAAGTTCGCTCAGGTTCGACAACGTTGCCCGGGCTTCTGCTTCCAGGGAGAGTATGAAGACTGCACAGGCGGTAGGGGCGGCGGCAAAAGGAGGGAGATCCGGTGCGTGGACTGTGGTTAGCAGATCAGTAAGGGAACGCGCTGTTGCCTCAGCGGAACGAATTGAAAGTGGTTTCAATTCGCCTGTGAGAGTGGGTGGAAGCGGAGATGTGGAATGTTGAGAAGGCTCGAGTATGGAGATTAGATGGAATTGTAGTGCAGACAAATGTTGCTGGGGCTCACTGGGTACAAGAGTGATACCAAGGACCGAGATGACGGACGCGAGGATTCGTTTCATATTGGTATGACTCTGTTGAACTAGAAAGCCTATGTCGTTCAGCGACTCAGGTTTGTGGGACTCCCTGAGAGCTATGGATAGACAGGCACCAGCAACGACCTTGGCCTTATTGCCCCATGTAAATTGACCTGTGGCCATCGCCTGGTTGAACAGTGTGATAGTTCGGGGTGCAAGGCCAGGGGCAGACAGGGCATGTGCAAGAGACTTGATGAATTCATTGATCAGATACTGAAAAAAAGGCGAAAACAATGAGGCTCAAGGGTAGAAAAAAAAGTAGAAGAGATCTTACGATATTCCTTCTGTGGGTTGCTTCCTTTTTCTGTCCAGCAAGGTTCCAGGTTGTGCGGGAACTTTTGAGAAGCGAGGAATGAGGCGTATTTGCAGGTTCGAAATCGATGGAGGTTTCATCTGTATCAAGGACAAGTCCACAATTTGTGCAGATTATTGAGCAATCTGAGGAATCGAGAGGAGTGCCGGGAGGACAGTGAGGACATTGAGGCATGAATGAGACATGAAACAGAGCCGACGCTTGGGCGCTTGTCACCGACCAGAGCATAAAGGTGCTTAGCGCCCATTACGTGAGGCCAGGCGCGTGTCGGCTGACAGTGAATTAGCGCGAATCGGCCTGAATCTAAACAAGCAACTGGTTTGCATTTTAGTAAAGATTTGGCTCAGTTCGTCTTTCCCTTTCCAGGCAGGCCTAGGTTTACTATAATATGTGAACCCCGAGCTTCACTTTTTGTCTCCTACCGCCCACCATGCCTCCTCAACCTCATGAATTCGAGTCCGTTCCCTCTGCCGATGTCAGGCGTCGTCTGTCCTCCGTGGCCACTGGTGGCAAGAAGCCGCAGGTGATCCCTGCCTACACCAGTCTCACTGTACGTTGTCGTTATCGTCGCGATCTTGTGTCTGGGTCGCTGATACCTACTGTTTTTCAGCCGATGTGGGCAGGTATTGCTGGAACCCCCATCAACAACAACAAGGAGTTCGAGATCGCCATATCGATCCACGATTCAGTGTACAGCACCGACTATTCGTCGACAGTCATTCCTTTCACTCCCGGAAATCTGGAGAAGACAGGAAAGGACCTCGAAAACAAGGTTCTTGAGATTCTCCGCAAGTTCTCGTTGGACCATCTGTGCAAGTTCCTGGGTGCTGGCATCACCCTTTCTCTCTTGAAAGAGGTAATGTTCATTGTACCAAACGCGTATCGTTATCGTCCTGACCCCACAAATTTCCAGGCACCCAATCTCACGACGCGTCTGTGGCTGGATATGGATATCGTTCCCATCGTGTTCAATATCAAACCTTTCCACACTGACTCTGCCACCAGCCGCAATGTCAAGCACCGTATCTCGTCCACGACGGGCTCCTACGTTGCCTCCGGTGCCGAGACTCCCACCGTATACGTCGATGCCCAACAGGCCGCTGCAGCAGCGCCCCATCTCACCCAGGGCATGACCGGGAGGCTCCCTATTCCTCGCACTATTGATGAGCAGGCGGACTCTGCAGCTCGAAAATGTCTTCAGTACTATGGTCCCAACAACAACCCCCGTCTTACTATCGGTCCTCGTAACCAGGTTACCGTGGACGCGGCTGGTAAAATCCACCTCATAGACGACATAGAAGAATACAGAAAAACCGTGGGTCAAGGGTATGTGGACTCTACACACGTTCGATACGCTTTTTGAGAACTTTCCTGCCAGTACTTGGAACGCCGTGGTCAAACTCGCCGATGAGTTGCGTGAAAAGAACATCAAAATCGGCTTCTTCTCTTCAACTCCACAGGGAGGCAAGTATTCCCCATTCATAGTCACCGTCATACTCGGCCTGACCCGTGATGTTCGTTGCTCCTAGGTGGAGTTGCCTTGGTAGGCTCGATTCGTTTTCTCCTTTTTGCGACTGGGCAACTGATTTTATCTTTATCTTCCATTAGATGCGTCATGCTTTGATCAGGTTCTTGTCTTTGCTTGATGTGGATGTAGCTTGGTTCGTGGTAAAATCCCGTCATATCCTACACTTCTAACAATACCCATGTAGGTACGTTCCGAACCCATCGCCAAGCGTGTTCCGAACGACAAAAAACAACCACAACATCCTGCAAGGCGTTGCCGCCCCGGATCTGCGTCTGACTGATGAGGCCAAGGAAGCCTTTGACGCGTGGATCATAAAGAACGGTTTGCGCTGGACCGCTGAGGGAGGACCCTTGGCACCCGGAGGTGTTGACGTCGCTTTCATAGGTACGAACCTATTAGTCGATATCCAATCCTCCTCCTAATCAGGCTAACCCTCGCACGTTTTCTCCGTCCAGATGACCCTCAATGTGTTGGTGAGTTCAGTTTTACCGCGCGGACCGTCCAAGTATTGATTACATCTACCCCCCACACAGGTCTCATCGGTAAGCCTATACAACTCTCGTAACAACTTCAAGAATCTAACCGTTCTCAAAGGCCTCATTCGCAAAATGCGACCGGAGTTACCAATTGTCTACCGTTCCCACATCGAGATTAGATCCGACTTGGTTCATGTTCCTGGCTCCCCTCAGGAGGGTGTCTGGAAACATTTGTGGAGCTATATCAAACTTGCCGATCTCTTCATCAGTGAGCTTTTTGTCCAATCATTCTACCATTCAGTTGCTTAATCAGAGGCACCAGGCCATCCTGTCAACAAGTTCGTTCCGGATGATGTTCCCGTTGAAAAATTAGCTCTCCTCGGTGCTGCCACCGATTGGCTTGATGGATTGAACAAGGAGCTTGATCCTTGGGTATGTCATTGATCACAGTTGAGATGTCCCGCGATCGACTGACAAGATGAATTATAGGACTCCTCATTCTACATGGGCGAATTCCGCAGCCTGTGCGCCAAAGAAAAGATGAACGAGTTGAAGTGGCCTCACCGCGACTACATCATCCAGGTCGCAAGGTGTGTATGGCGACTACACAATAGCATATAGAGCTGATCACTCGTCACCAGGTTCGACCCTAGTAAAGGTATCCCCAACGTCATTGATTCCTATGCCCGCCTTCGCGGCATGCTCAAAAACGTGGACGAGGCCGAGATCCCTCAGCTGTTGGTCTGTGGCCATGGCGCTGTTGATGATCCCGATGCCAGTATCATCTACGATCAAACGATGCAACTCATCAGCGGCAAGTTTGCCGAATACGCGAAGGACATCGTCGTGATGAGATTGCCACCAAGCGATCAATGTAAGATCATCAATTTTTTCACCTGAAGGATGCCACTGACGTTTCCATCTCTCCAAGTGTTGAATGCTCTTATGTCCAACGCTCGAGTTGCTCTGCAGCTTTCTACCCGTGAGGGTTTCGAGGTCAAAGTATCCGAAGCTATCCATGCCGGGCTCCCCATCGTGGCGAGCCAGACTGGTGGTATCCCTCTCCAGGTTGAGCATGGCAAGAGTGGATACTTGGTGCCTCCGGGAGACAACGCTGCTGTTGCGAAGCACTTGTACGACCTCATCACCGATGAAGCTCTTCACAAGAAGATGAGCGACTATGGAAAGACCCATGTTTCCGACGAGGTCGGCACTGTTGGAAATGCTGCTGCCTGGTTGTACTTGGCAGTAATGTACACCCGAGGTGTCAAGTTGCAGCCCAAAGGTGCTTGGTTGAACGACATGCTCCGTGAGGAGACTGGCGAGCCTTACGCTGAGGGAGAGCCCAAGTTGCCTCGTGGAAATGTGAACAACATTCAGGGTTAGGTAGTTTTGCTATTTTGTGCGCGATGTAAATGTATCTTTCCTTGTTGTTGTAAACCTGTAAATACCAGTACGAGAAAAAATGGTGGCGACAATATGGAAATGTTCCGATGTCACTAAGTCGAGCGCTGGAAATATAACAAAGATGATTGAACCGGCGCTCGGGCTTGACATGATCGTGACGCGCCTCTGATTTGTATCGCTTGCCTTCTCCCCCCATCCCCGCATCTACGCCCCCTTCAGAACTGCGCAAGTCTACAGAAGATACGCAAATATGCAGATGGAAATTGACTATCCCTCGCATTCGCCTTCTTTTCGACCCAAATGCAAACGTCCACGGTCGCCAGATGACATGGGCTCTCCTCACAGGCCTGCGGTGCGTAATTCTAAGTGTTTGCCTGCCCTCGACGTGCCTCTCATAAGACTTGCTGGAGTCTAGAAGCAACGAAAACCAACAGACGACCGCCGCCCGGCTTTCCCTCCTTTGCCCTCTGGTAACTCATTCAGCAACAGCCACCGCAGTACGTCCGAGGATTGGGTGCAGCAAGCCAGTGGCTTGACGATAGACACCCCTGTGGATGTTGATGGAGTGGCATTTGAAAGTGGCATTAGAACAGGCTCGAGTTATGAGGTGTGTCCCTGTGTTGTCTGCCGTCAAAGTATAACTCTTAATCGTCCCGTGTATAGTTTGGAATCGACAATCCTAATGCTTCGAAACCACATCTTCATCCCTTGATAATACGCCCTTCATTCGAATCGAACGCGAATGAATTCCCAAATCACACTGCTCCGATGGACGACATCGAACAACAGGTTCCTGAGCGAATGGAACAAACAGCTCCTGCCCGTCCTCCCCACATCTCTCTGCGGTCGTTCCCTCAGATTCCACCCTCTATCAGCGTCCAACCTCCGACACCGGATACCACTGTTTACCATCCAGGATTTACGCGTTCTCCGAGCCCATTGTCCGATGCCCACATGTCGGTATCCAATTCGCCATTCATTAGTTCTCCGTTACGGAGAAAGTTCACGATGGGCCCTCGGGCAGATTGTGAAAAGTGTCGATTAGGCGTGAAAGGGCACTCGGTTCATCTTGACTAGCGACAGTATAGGTATTTAAGCTACTCGATACTATCAAACGAACAGCAAGTAATAAGCTTTGTCTATCTAGCCACCCAGCGTATCTCTTTTTCCCCTCCTGCGCATTTGCGAGTATAGATATTTGCATATAGCTTATTCATCATCGTTGTATTTTACTTCACAATCAATCCCAATAATCCTTCCTGGCGAAATCGCAATCAAGCAGACTCACCGCCCGAGCCACTGAGGAACTGCCTTGAGCTTGGAGAGTAAGTCCGGATGATCATTCGATGTGATGTGAGCATGTAATTGGTATCCATATGGGGTAATCACTCTTTCCTCCTTGCTCACATCTAAAAAAATTGCTGCTGCACTGGCGCAGCGAAGATGACCACGACTCTTCCTCTGTTCTGGCATCTCTCTTCTTCCTCTCGAGATGAACGACTGGATGCGTCCGTCAAGCTCATCTCGGCGCTAGAACAGTTCCAAAGTCAGCATGAGGCCCCAAGTCAAGCTTCAGACGATGAGGAAGAAATTACAAAGGCAGATCCCTTGGACACGATGAACGCACAGGACGTATCTTACTCCGTACGAAGACTTTTGAGGGGTCTCGCTAGCTCTAGGGAGAGTAGCAGGCTGGGCTTCTCGGTTGCGCTTACAGAGGTGTGAAAGGACATTCTTTTTCATCGAGGAACGATGGTGTTAATTTATCTTCCCTTCAAAAGCTGCTCTCTCGCCTAGACACCGTAACATGCGCTCAGATATCTTCGCTGCTACTCGAAACGACCAAAGCACAAGGATCATCGACAGGTCAGGAAGAACGCGACGTTATGTTCGCTCGTCTATTTGGGTTCGCGTCCATCATACAATCCGGACTACTCGTTAGACAAACACCGTTGGCAACCTCCCCGTCCTCAGCTACCCAGGCATCATCGTTATCGAGCTACGGAGACGTGTTGGACCAGTTAATATCTCTCGGAGAGAAAAAGTCATGGCTGCGTGAAAGCGTGTGGTGGACTATTGGTCTGGCGATCGATGCGTTGGATGGGTCGAAAGTTGAGTGGAAGGAGGACGCGCGACAAGCAACTGTGGAGAAGCTATTTTCGGAGAGCAAAGTGTGGTCGCCGGAGAAATTGGCGTTACTCCTGAAGATACAGAAGCTGGGGTGGAATGTAGAATGGCGACCGTTACTTTCGCCGACCTTCAAGGATACCGACGTGCTGAGTAACAGCAATCTGCAGACATTAGCGCTCATCATGAAGGTCAGAGAACAGTTCGTCTACTCATCTTCTGCATAACTGACCTATCCGCTAACTTAGGAAGCAGCCGTCGAGGACGAGTCAGGAGATGCCCAGAAGAACGCTGGGGGGTCGTGGAAGCCCCAACTACATTTCGTTTGGGACGTCATCTTGAACATCCTCTTACCCGTGTCGGATCCCGACGCACAGAAAAAGAGCAATTTCCCTGAATTTTTCCGGATAGTCGTCGACGGTTTGTGTTGCATAGGATTTTCCAATCGTCTCGTTCTCACCTTCTCGAAACGTTTTAGAGGCTCTTTTCTCGTCGACAGCATCCGTAGAACGGAAGTATTGGGGCTTCCAAGTTTTCCAAAAATCTTTGCTTCGAGTGACTGAGGATTTGATGCCCATGTTGTTCTCCAAGAACTTCATGAGGACATGGATCAATCATCTGTCGAAGAAGGACCGATACCTACACAAAATCGCAACACAGACCGTGTGTACTTGCCTCACCTGCTCTGAAACAGTTTTTCATAGCTCCTGTAGGCCACGGAAGTCCAGAAATTCGTGAAGAACAATCCGCAACTTGGTTTCTCCCTAATCTTGCAGTTAACCGGTGTTCATGGAAGCCAGCAATTCGATAAGCTTACCAGGACAAAGACCGTAGAGAATATCCTGACGTCCATGGATGCGACGGCGATCAAGCACTACATCGCCCATCTACTCAAACAATCCAACGACGAGAGGTACTCAATCCCGTTCATCCACTTGGACCCGGAAGCTAATGCTGTTTTTTTTTTTGTCGCAGCGTCGGCATCGACACCTGTAATTCTCGCAGACAATGGATCATCGACCAGCTTTCTGCCCTGATACGGAACGGCGCGATAGTCAAGGACGATGAATGGGTCGTCCAAATACTGGACTGGTTAGTTGTGAATGGCCTCTTCATCGTCAAGAAGAAAAAGGAGAATAGCCGGTTTATTGGCGTGAGTGTCCGTCTCGGAAGACTGAAATAATTCTGATACATGACCTAGCTACGAACCGTTCCCCAACCCGCCTTTTCGGATGACCTACGCCACCATTGTCGGACGAAGTTGCTGAGCTGCCTTGCTGATCTAACTGTCCAGGCGACATTCATTCACGAAGGTAAATGATCGAGCCCATCCCGACTTTTCATTAGTTTGAACGCCAGCGGCAGGAGAATCGAAGGTCAAGGTCACCGGGGTAGCATCCGACAGAGAGTTCTGGATATCCAAGGTGTCATCGTCTATCAATGAAATCCGTGCCGACACAAAACACGTCAACCCGTTGGTCGATATGGACGAGGAGATTAGCACCGTACATGAAAAGACGCGACAAATTGTCGCTAAACTGAAAACGGTTCGCCTTTCTCGCCTCAGGTCCTAGACTCCCTCTGATAAGACGACACATAGGCCTCGGAGGTCGACAAGGAAAATGCGAGTGGCGCCGAGTTGTTGCTGTCAGCTTCGATTGTGCAACAATACTGTGCGGAAGAGAACGAAGTTACAATTCCCCTTGAGGTATGAACACCTCTTCGTCCATCGTCTACGGCCAAGCAGGGTGCTAACTCTAGATCTAGGACTTGAACGAGACCGTGCGTGGCTTCCTGCTCAGTAAATCCAAAAAGAAGAAGGGTAGGAAGTCCGGGCCCCCTGACGACGAGGCAACTGAACCCGACCCTGTGGACGTCCTCGTCGACACTATTCTTGGATTCCTGGAAAAGTCGACGGCATTTATGCGTGCCGTTGGAAATCAGGCATTTTCATTGATTTCCTCCGCTGCAAAGGAGTCGACAATCGATCTGATATTGGGGGTGAGTAGGCTATCCCAAACCGATACTCGCGCGACGCTAATGTAGTTCGGGACATCCAGCAACTAGAAAGGCGCGACCCGTCGGCAGAGGATGACGAAGAGATGGAAGAAGGCGATTCGGACGGGGACGACGCTGAAGAAGGTGAGGATGGTGAGCAAGATGACGACAACGAGAGCTCGTCAGAAGAGGAAGATGGGGATGAGGATGAGGATAGTGGGAACGAAGAGCCTGACGGGGAACTTCGAGAACGGATCATGGAAGCCCTTGCAGTCAACGGTATCCAGGCGGCCACAGGCGAAACAGATGACGATGAGAGCGAGGAGGAATTCATGGACGATGACCAGATGATGGCGATAGACCAGCATTTGGCAGAGGTTTTCAGGATGAGACTAGATGAAACGAAGAAAGGTAAAGGTGGGTTACTGTCTTCTCTTGGTAATATACGTGGATGCTGACGACTGAAAAGATACCGATGCTGAAAGAGAAGCCATTCACTTCAAGAATCGTGTACTCGATCTTGTGGATATCTTCTTGAAGAAGAGACCGACCAGCCCTCTGATCATCCGTATTATTACGCCTCTCGCAGACGTCGCCACAAGGTCTACACCCGACGAAAAACAGCTCTCGGACAAGGCTCAGGGGATCTTGCGGTCACGGATTGGGAAACACAAGGAACTCCCCTCGGATTTCGATGTCGATTCTGCCTTGACCGTGCTGAAGAATATCCACGAGCGGGCGTCGCATGCTCGTTCCACAGGAGATCTGTCGACACTGACCGACTGCAGTGTCTTCATCTCACACGCTTTGATAAGTTCCAAATGTTCAGACGATGTAGTGCAGCTCCATCGCGAGTCCCTCTCCGACTTTTTGATTAGGAAGAGGTCATCATTGAATACGGCTTTCTTCGAGGGGTTCTTACGCCGCTTCCAGTCGGAAGCTTGGGCTTTGAGGAACGATGTTCTCAGCCTTTCGGAAAAAGCTGTCAATGCTTACAGGCGATGCCAGACTCTACAGCTCCTCCAGCATGTTATCACACATCTACCCGCTGATGTACGTCGCATTTTTCATCCTTCCGTCAATACATGCTTAACCCCCTCTCAGTCCCCCAAGGAGGTCTCGGAGTTCATCACCCAGATGCAGACGACCCTCTTCAATTGCATTTCCGATGCCTGCGACGGAAAACTCGCCATGACGGCTCCCCAGGTTCGAGAACTATTCAAACTCGCCTTATCTGCAAGCCGTCAAATACAACGGACTTTGCCGCAAGATGCAGACAGGTTATTAAGTGGCATACAATGGGGCGAACTGTCGGAACGCCTAGCTGCGTCAAGTCGTTTCAAAGGTACCACCCAGATGTGTAAACAACTTGTACGTCGGGATAAAAGCGAAGCGACGGCCGCGAAACGCAAGAAATCCAGTCATGGCGTTGCAGACGGCAAAAAGGCGAAACGGAAGAAGGTTGCACATGAGTAGCCGTACATTAGATCTTCATCATATCTAGGAGTATCGATAATTGTATTCTTGTCGCCTCTTTGCCTTGTAAACAGTGACGGATTTGCTTCACTGCCAAACGCATTCTAAAACGGGAGGATCAGCAGACAATTTGTGATATCGTGGATGGAGACCGGTTGAACACACTTTTTGGCAGAACGGCGATCTTCAATCTCCTTTCTCATGCCGGCAGCTCGTCGTGCTGCAACTTCGAGTATTTCCTCAGGAAGCTGTGCAAGGCGTCCGCATTCTATGCCAAACGACTCTGGGAGAACATTGAGTGATCGAAAGACAAATCTGTACGGAACCAGTACCTGTGGCTACTCCGCTTGCCAAACGATATAAGAAGGTGATGCTTCGCGATCCGTCGATTCTCGGTTCAGTCGTATATCCCATGTGCACATTTTCAACGAGATGCGGAAGCTTTTTGCTCAGTTCGACGGCCAGCATTGGATAATGAGTGATGAAAAGGGTTTTGCAGCGCGTCTCTTCCAGCAAGTGTTGCAATGTTGCACTTGCTACTGCCATCTGTAACCATCATGAATACCCGTTGTGAGCGGTGAGATCGCTGAAGGTCGGAGATACATACCCCATCGAATGTCGAGGTCCCGCGGCCAAGCTCGTCCAGAATAACAAGGCTCCTTGAGGTTGCGCCCCGTAGAATGTCGCTGGTTTCTGACATCTCTACCATGAAAGTCGAGCGGCCACGAATCAGGTCGTCGTACGCTGCGGCAGAACATCAGAAAAATGAAGACCGGGAGGGACTCAAACTTTGCGTACCGCCCATCCTGGTCAGAATTGCATCTAGCATGCTCAGTCGGGCGGATGAGGCAGGAACTGATGGGAGAATTTAAAACGTCAACAGGTTCCTGTATAACGAGAAACGAAACAGTATACCATAGCTACCAATCTGAGCCATAATCGCGATAAGGGCGACCATTCTGACGAGGGAACTTTTTCTACAGAGGACAGTCAGAGCGATGATTCAAGAGGCGGGGAGAATCGACTAACCCTCCCATGTTAGGACCAGTGATAATTTTGCTCCTTGGATTTCCTCCCATGCCCATATGGATGGTGTTTGGGATGAAAGGGTCCAGTCTAATCAGTTCCACCATGGGATGCCGCCCGTCGACTATTTCCAATTCGTCGATGTCAGTGAAAGATGGTCGTGTATAATTTGGCTACAACAATGTTCGTCAAAAAGATTGCCCTATGATCAGTGTCAATTAAACTGTTACCTTCAAGGCGACTTGGGCAAGGCTGAAGAGGCAGTCAGCCAACGCGAGCTTGTTGATTGCATTCCGTAGTACACCGTAATGCTCGCTGATTTCTGATAGAAATGCACGGAATGCTCTGTTACATTCGGCCTGTGTATACATACGTGAGTCTGGGCCTTCAATTCTGTTGTGGGACTTGAAGCACCTGAAGTGTCTCCTGGTACCTCAAACGCTCTTCCATCTTCGCCTTCACCTCCGGTGGCCGATACCTCGAGTTGTATTTGGTCCTTGAAAGGCACGGTGATAAGTCATCTCTCCTAACCAACACAAGCCTTACTAACTTCGAAATGAGTGGCCAGGAAGGAGGAATGGGTCGCTTGTCGGTGTTCTTGATTTCAATTAGGTACTGCATGGCGAATGTGTCCATCGAAAACTAATCTCCCGTGCATTCTTCCGACTTACCTCTTCGCCGGCCACTGTGGTGTATTCCAAAGAAGGTAGTTTGAGAGATTTTCGGACTACAGGATACGTTGAACAATGTCCTGGATGCCGACCGAACGATCTTACCTGACTTGAGTTCGTCCATAAGCTCAGCCTCGGACACACGCAGTAGCTGCAAACGTGTGAGCTCGAAGTAGGCGAATGGGTACCTTCACTAACGTCATGGCAATCCTCGACATACGGGTACTGAAGGGGCGAACATATCAGTGAGATTGAGACTTAGGTGGCGAGTCAGCATACCTTCTCAGCGTCGCTCCACAGATCTTCTTTACGTCCCTCTGAGGCTGCCTGGAGGGAAATGGCGCCGAGAAAATTCTGTATCGGTTCCTTCAACAATGATAGGGCAAAGATTATCTCGTTCAGTAGCGGGGAAGTGAATCCACATTGCAACGGTTCGTCTAAGGCTTCAAATGCGGTTGCAATCTTGCTGAAGGCCGGTAGGATCACGGCGAGTTCGTTCGGAGTACACTGGGAGTGTTGTTAGCCTCAAAAGGTCGAAATTAAGATTCATCCTGCATACCTGTCCGTAATGAATACGACTCAGCCCCTTGGCAAGGTCAGGTAGGTTCGTGAGCACTTGGCGCAGAGTCAACAATATCTCTGAGGAACTCGAGATTATCTCTTCAACAGCATCGGTTCTCTCTTGAAGAGTACTAAATATGCATTAAAAGCGAAAGCTGCTTTGTACAGAAAGCACTCACGTCTTGTTTGTCAGGGGTTGGCCAACCCACCGTTTCAGTAAGCGTGCTCCGAACTTCGTTTTCGTATGATCAAGCACCGACAACAAAGATCCCTGAATTGTGCCGTCTGTCTCGTTCCTGAAGATTTCGAGGTTGTGGAGTGTATTGGCTCCCAGTACCATGTTACGGGCTTGGGCTGTAAAGCGGTCGAAGTGATTCGCTTCTGTCAGAGTGTCGGCGATGTCGAAATTCTTCAGATATTTGATAAGCTGCGCGAGAGCTATTACCACACGTCTCGGGAACCCTGAAACCGTGGCAAGCAGGTTTCCTGTGAGAAATGCAGCAGAAAAACTGAGTTGAGCGAGAAATGTCAGTGAGAGGCACGGGAAGCAGACCATTTCTTGTGGTGCTTGACTGGTAGAATTCGGAGACAAAATCGAATGCGTCTGTGTATGACAACTGCGTATCAAAATATTCCAAACGAACGTTTCTGATACGGCTACGTTGAGTCGTAACGACGCATACGGAACAAATAATCTCACCCGGAAAGATGGGTCAGCATCCTCTTCGTAGGCTGAGTCAGGCCCTCACGAATGACGAGTATCTCAGTCGGCCTCAAATGTTCAATTCGTGTCTGAGAGTGAGAGCGATAAGGAACATTCAGCCCAAGAGGATTTCTGATCAAGCTCACCTCCAAGTCAAGCCTCATAAGAACGTCTATTCTTGCCGATGATAGTTAGTCAGTGGCTGCTGAAGAGAGAGAGAAGATTCCTACCATCAAACTCATCCCAAACAACGTCTCCGGTACTTGGAGTAATAGCAATCATTCCAATGGTAACGCAACCACCATTACCCCCAGCCTTGGTCGCGTCCTCGATTAGACAGAGAATAGGTGGCGGGACATACTTCTCCAAGTCATCCACGGAGCTCAGGTCGTCGACAAAACTGCGATTGTAGTTCAGCTTAACTATGCCCGCATAACTGAAGAAAAGGGGTACTCGCGTCGCGGCGGTGTATAATCTAACCAACTTCCTCTCGAAGGGCGCGTTGCGATTGTCGCCAACCTTCTTCAATGCAGCCGTTTCCACTTGATTGACAATTCCTACGCGATTTCCTTGACTCAACAATCTTCGTGAAAGAGTGAGGAGACTACATTCGAATGAAAACCTTGCGACACACTTTCTCAAATGAATTTCCCAGCGAAAAGTCGGGATTGATGCCACAATGAAGTTACGGTCAGGAAAGCAGACGATGCCGAGTTCTTTTGCAGCCACCTAGCGTATTGTAAAACGCAAAACGTGAAGAGGATAGAACAATCGACTACCTTCGCGTCGTCACCAAAGAACTTGTATTTATATCCTACTTCGACCATCAACAACGTGCCGACGTTCTCCTTCTGCAACTGAAGAACCTATCAGGTGAAAAATAGTTGAGCCTCAACAACATGACTGCCTCAGAGAGGGATGCACCTGCTTTTCGAGCGGAGTGTATGGTTCGCCACTTGGACCGACTTCCTCCGCTCTCTTCGCACTCCTCCCACTGCTTTGTCTGGCGAACTCTGGAAATAGCTTCGGTGGAGGTTTTGCAACCTCCTCTAGTGATTCGTCGCGAGAAGAAGTCCTGAACAAAGATGATTTCTTGTTCTCTAACAACAGCTTCTTCTTGAAAGCCTCATGCCTAGATGCCTTCGTTGACGCGTCTCTGTTCGAGGGCCCGGCGGGAGTCGATCCATAGCGCCACCGTTCTGAAGCAATAGGCGAGGTAAGCTTTCCGCAGGTATGTTGGGAAGTCTTCTGTCTCTTGGAGGGCCCAACTTCTGGATTGTCTGACTCGACGTCACTACTTGTGAGGTCGATGGTATTGTTTGCGCGTTTCTTAGACTGTTTCTGTTCTGGAGACGATGGGGTTTGAGAGCTAAAATATGATGATAAGATTGCTTGACGGCCACCCTTGGGTGACATGGACTTGGGATGGTGGCAGGGGAACAAGTTGGGGGCAATTAAGCGCCCAATGCCTACCAGGTTGTCATCGTCCTCCATGTCAAAAGCACCGACAATATGAACAATCGAAGAAGCGTCCTCATCTCCTATGCTGCCCCTCAACAATTTCTGAACTCCCCGACATGGACCCAGATACAAAGTGGCCTGCGCTCGCATCTTCCCCTTCGGAACATTCACTGGAAGTCACCGTCAAGGACATCAATCAGAACAATACAAGAGCTCGACGTGTCCTTGGTCCAACTGGACTCTGTACGCGATGAGCACACTTCACAAGTACCGATGACCCTTTTGGAGAAGCCATTTCTCAACGTATATATCGTGTCCTGCGAAGTGCGTTGATATACGTTTCTTGACATTCGGCTCCCTGAATTTGTATGCTTTTCAGAACACCGACCTCGAAGGTTACAGGGCAACTGTCAAAAAGCAGATCAAAGACTGGCACACGATCGTCTCCTCGAGAAAAAACCAAGAGTGGATCATCCTACATGTCGTGCGACCCGACACAAAAGCTCCCAGTGGAAACTTCTTAAAGCTGAAAGGCTCTGTCTTTGACAAGATGCGCGCAGACTTCAATTCTGATAAGCGAGAACGGCCAGTCCTTCAGCGCTAACCCGAGGTACACAACTCATCTCCTTCTAGATGCGTCCAGTTGCTCTACACGATAGATAATCCAGCTGTCTGGGGAGAGCTAATTAACAAGATCAAGGATGGCGTGCTACTGTCTTTCCAATCTGCGGTATCACAGAGAGAGGAAGAGGTAAAGAGGTCGGAAGGACAAAGGTTAATGCCGGGCTGGAACTTCTGTACATTCTTCATCTTAAAAGTATGCTTTTCACGCTCGAAGACTCAATCAGTATGGGTGACGCGCTCGATAGGAAAGCTTGGCCAGATCTTTCGAAGGCGTCAACCTTCACGAAGAAGCATCATTACAATATGCCGAGTTGGAGGAATCTTTTCACCAAGTATCCAAAGACAAAAGCCTGTCCTGGTTTGGAACATTCATCACACCTGAATCTAAGGACGACTCAGCACCACTGCTGTCTGTGTCCAAGAAGGCTTATCGCGACCTGATCCTTGCAAATACTATCTCTGTCTTTGACCTCCGGATATACCTACTTGCCCGTCAATGCGAGCTCTTCGCACATACTGGTCGGATCCTCGAAGTCTGTACGAAGGTCGGAGCATTTTTGGGTGCATTTGGCCGAAAGCTACGTGAAGTAGAGGTGAATATGTCATTTCATGCACACGAGTTATCCTGACCTCTCAAAGACAACCCTGCCTCAATTTTTTGTCGAGTCCTGGATCTATTCATCTGCTCTCAGCGCAGTCGAACAATGCGATCTATGGGTATCAGAGCTTGCGTTAGATCCAAGCACATCTCCCTACAATGCTGGAAAAGCGGAGTTGATACAACTGGCTCGAAATCAGGTTTGCTCGTCCACTGATTCGAGTTTCCATTCCTGACTTCATCCCAGCTCGATATAATAGGCATAGAACTTGGTCATCTTCCCGCAAAACCTCCGTTCTCAAGCGTCCTAGCTTCTCCCGGAAACCATACACCTTCATCTGGCCAAATCAGCAATGCGCAACTACTGAAAGCGTTTGGCGATACAGAAGAATTTTACGAGCTTTATATCATGATTACAACCCGTGCCATCGATTTGTACGCGAAGGCGGGTCGTCGCAAGTTTGCCCTGAAGCTACATGGCAGTATCGCGGCTCTTGATCTGTACGGCTCTCGCCCTCTTTGAATGCGCACTACTCACATCTCATTGAAGCCATCGTGGTCGCTTGGACACGGCCCTCACTACTTATTCGTCCCTTCCTGCTCACTATGCTCTCCATTTGTGGACATCGCTAGAATCGTCGTCGCTCCGTCACGCACTGGATACACATGCTGCGCTCGACAAGCCTAGAGACCGGGAATGGATTCTTATCCTTCTTTCATTCATGAAAACGTACGCTGAGAGTTCCGGAGCAGAACTACTTATGTCAGAGGAGGATAAAGCTGCATACTTGTCTTCGCTATCGGATCAACTCAAGCTCGCTGCTGAAAGCCTCCAAGAAGGCAAGTACTCGTGTACGCATCGCCCGTGTCTTTCCTCATTCCAGCGTTCAGACCTACATCACCCCGACCACCCTGCTTTCACTATCCAAGTTGCTCCATCGACTGAACTTGCTGGGTCTGAAGATGGATCGTACTTGATGGCGACAGTTTTCAACCGCCTACCAGCCGTACGCACTTCCTCTCATATGCTTACCAAGTCCGCCTTTGATGTTCCTTGAAAGACACTTGTCGTTGCGGATATACGTGTCACCCTTGCTGGTCAAGACTCGGAGAAGTTGAAATACGTCTCTGGAGCACACGAGTTGCCACCAGGAAAGTCTCAGCTCAAGGTCTTCTGTCCGGTATTGCTTTCGGTTGAATCCTCTGGTGGGGCGATTACTCATAATCTGGCCACTAGTCCCCAACCTTTGGTACCTTCGTGCTCGACAGCAGTGAGATTCGTTTGGGTCGCCTCCTTTTCCAATGGACACATCGAAAGCCTGCAAGCACACGGAGCAATTCGGCATCACAAAGACCGGTACTAGTCAAAATACCTAGAGACCCACTAGCTTTCCATGTTAGTATTTCTCCCCCTATCGAAGGTAAGCACCACGTTGTTCACGGTGTTGCAACAGCTAACGAAATTGCAGTCCAACTTGACGGGACGCCTCGATTACTCGTGAAGATCTCGTCTGGCAGGAACAAAGTCACGAAGGCAACAATCAAGTTGTCGTCTCCTTCCGTCAAGTTCCATTTGAACGAAGCCCGAATTCTTACCGGTGAGAGTCTGCAACGATCTTCTGACCGCCTTCTCATGCAGCTTTTCAGGAAAGGATGGGATGACCTTGGAGGCTGCGGATGATCGTCTTGCTTTGCATCACATCCCAGATCGTGACCTTGTCGAGCTCCTCCTTCCTCATACACATTCCTCGGCAGCACAAACAATCGTACGCATCACTTTGCCTTCGACTTTTCCTAAGGAGCTAACCTGTCCTCAGAAAGTGCTCGCCGAAGCGGAATACGCTACAGAAGCAGGGGCTGATATCTCAAGGTCACTCCGGATGACCAGCAATGTATCCATTAGCCTCCCAATCTCTGTGAATGTAGAAGACTTCTTCCGGGGAAAACGGTTTGTCACACGGAATTCGAGCCCCTCCGATGTATACTCATTTCGTTCGCTCCCCGCATAGGCTATTCTCCAGGTTCACTGTATCCACAACAAATCCTCAACATGTCCGGATATCGGACGCCAGGCTTGAATTATCTCCAGGGGTGGGAAGCGGGGTACGGGTCGTGAATTGTACTTCACCAAGGCCAATATATGTATGCATTCCTATGCTCTTCCTTTGTTTTCGTTTTCGTTTTCGGGTCAGCTAAAAGGACGTATTCCGTTAGACTGTCAAGAGAACCCAGCCCGTCGATTTTATATTCCAAATCAACTCATCTGATGGACCTGGTATGTCACCTCCATACTATGCGAGTCAAGCTCTTGACCGACCCTTTCTAGTCAACGAACCATTGACTCTGTGCGTCAAGTATCGCATGTTACGGGAAGGTGGGTATCTCCATTGACAAGAACAAAAGATCTTCCCACTGAGATTCCGCCCGTTGTTTAGAAGTTGAAGCCGTGATAACAACCGTGGTTGATGATGCTGTGGGGGAATCTCCGAGCTTGGAGTCAGACCGAGAGAACATGATTCACAGTCTACTAAAGTTGTTGGAATTGAATTCGAACTGGGTGGAACTTTACGAGATAACTGGAGAGTTACATTTTCCTTCGGATGATGCGGACCACGGACATCTGCAGGAGTCCATGCAACAAATGAAAGAGGTGCGTGCTGGAAGACGCATTGACTGGTCCGTGATGACAGATTGCGATATCTGTTGTAGTCTTTGCGCAAACACCGACGTTCTGATCCATCCGGAGGTTTGTGGCGCACGGTGAGGATACCAGTGGACGTCCCGCACAAAAATGTATGTGCTCTGTTCAGTTTACCGCGTTTTACTTGCATGGTTGACGAGTGACACCCGATAGATTGTGGCCTCTGTCAGCCTCAAGATATCCCCCGAGGTGCTGCAAGACTCCAAGCCTATCTACGCTGGTCAACCCATACCCGCCACGGTTACCATCCACACTTCCTTCCATTGGGGGACAAGTCATGGTGACCCTCATCGACAGTACGCAATGCAATATGACGTTGAAGAGATGGTGAAAGAGTGGCTTGTGAGCGGTAGGAAACGCGGGAACTTTATGGCATCGGTCAGTGCGCGCGTACACGCGTGGTCGCGTTAGTCTGGACGTGTAACTGACTCGATTTGACGCGTCCCCGCGTGTTTGCAGGACAATCATTCGTTCTCCGTACCAATTACTTTGGTGGCTCTTCATCACGGAGAATATCCTCTCCCACAAGTGATTATCTCCGCGCTTCCATTGGCCGATGAGATTACCATGGGCTCGATGGCGATTCCCAGTACAGAGACCCATCAGACTCACGGTGCGGAGACTGTGCTAATTATGCCTCGGGGCGGACGAAGTACGTATGTTGTAGGCATGTCAGACGGATAATATTCGCTACACGACGATTTTGTACAATGATATATCATTTGGAACCAACAAATTATTGTGCTTCGGCGATGAACTTTTTCATATACGCGACGAGCTTGTCGGTCTGCTCTTCTGTGATCGCGTTGTATAGGGAGACACGGATACCTATGGCGACAAACGCAATTAGTATCTGAGTAGACCACATGAACAATAGGCGCACCTCCAACAGATCTGAGTAGATGGCAAGTGTGAGCAGGTGGATGATGTATAAAAAAGGGGGGAGTTGCTCACCGATGTCCCTTCAACGATTTCATGCCCTCTTGCTCGGCACCACTGATGAAACGCGCCTCTGCGCCGTCGCCCAGCACATCAAACACGACATTCATCCAGCTTCCGGACCCTTCCTTCACCTTTCCACGGAACACCCCCTTCTCTTCACCTTCCTTCAAGGTCGCGTACAGTTTCTGAGCCTTCCTCCTGTTCGTTTCCTCGTAGTACTGCATGCCTCCCAAGTCCTTCATACGCTGTAGAACTAGCCCCGCGATGTAGATAGGGAGGACCGAGGGTGTGTTGTACAAACTGTTGTTGTCATCCAAGATCTTGTAAGACATGGAGATTGGCACCGGAACCGCACCCAGCTTGGCCGCAGCATCGACATCGACGATGCAGTCCTGTCGAACGATGAGGATCGTCAATCCTGCTGGACCTATGTTCTTCTGCGCTCCAGCGTAGATCACGGCGTGATCGGCGATACGGGGTATAGGACGCGACATGAACGATGAAGAATAGTCTGCAACCAAAGGCAACAAGGTGTTCTTTGGAAGGAGGTGGAATGGGAACGACGTTGAACTTGACTCTTCATGGGAGAATTGGACTCCATCGACCGTCTCGTTATCGCAGTAATAGATGAGTGCCGGATCGGAAGAGAATTTGTACGCGTCGTGCGCAGGAATCTGTTGGAAAGCTTTGCCGCTTTCTGAATGGGTTCGAGCGTCTGCGGCAATATTGACTTGTCCTCCCCCTAGCCTGCGAGCTTCATCTGCTGCTTTTTTGCTCCAAGATCCAGTCAGGACGTAGTCGAGATGTCGCTGGTCGTCGGACAGTTCCGGGTGAAGCAAACGGTGTCGAGCGAGGAGGTTCAGGACGACCGCAGAGAACTGTCCAGTACCTCCTCCTTGGGTGAAAAGAATTTTATGAGTAGGAGGAACGTCCAGCTGAGTTCGTATGAGGGACTCGAGCTCATTGACGAATCCTACAAACTCCTTCGAACGATGGGAGATTTCAGCAATGCCGATTCCGGTGCCTTTGAAGTTGAGGAGCCCTTTAGCGGCCTCTGCCAACACTGAGTCGGGTAGAGCAGATGGACCTGCGCCAAAGTTGATCACTCGTTTATCGCCGTCGGACATCGTTGGAGAAGGCAGTGAGGAAGTGTAGAGCCAAGCACTGATTGCATTTTTCAATTTATAATGCTCGAATACCGTTTCGTGGGCCCCACTGGGCCCCGGATAGTTTACACTAACGAGTCATAAAACAGCCTATATCATATCGGATCGAGTCATGGAAGCACACTGGCAACGACACTTGGGAAAAAGGTACAGTATTAGGGAGATCTGGTTAACGAAAATGCATCTGAACAGTAAATATGGGAGATGCTAATGGCAGCGGCAGGAGCGTGTGTATGATTGGAACAGGGAAGCAAATGATTCGTCGAAGGAGATTTCGAGAAATGTCTCGAGAAGCAGGAGCGGGGAAGCGAGGGGTCGAGAATAAATCAGCGAATAAATCATGAAGATACGAAGCGCAGAAAATCGTAGTTATACAGTGCGAGTTGTGGTTGATGCGGTTTGAAAATGATTCGTACGAATTGAGTCATGCAGATAATCGATGAGAGCGAACTGGAAAGCAGGTATGATACGAAACGCAGCAAGGTTGAGAACGAAAAAAAAAAGGTGAGCAGTGATTGTCCGGGCGATGGGTTATGGCATGAAATGCGGAGGAAGTGTGTGTTCTGAGTCGTTGAAGTTGTGGGCGTCGCAGGAGAAAACCGGCATTAAGCGATGGAAGACGCGGGAGCGTCTGGGTTTGGTAGGAGGTGTCGACAGGAGTGTTGGATTAGTATGGGTTGAAAGTGTAATTGACGGTGAAGAAGGATGTTCCAGAGTGAGGCCGAGCGGGTCTGAGCGGAAAGACCTCTTACGTCGCCTCACTGGGCCCAACCCGGGTCCTAAGTTAAGAGAAGAATGGCTGGTGGAGGGATCTGGTCCCTGGGATGGCAATTGTGATAGATCGGCTATATCGTCTATAGACAACCCTGACGGGGGCAAGTCCATCATCGATATCCACGGTAAGCGGTCAAATCGGTGGGAAACAGTCTCCACAGGACAATCAGTGCGAGCACAATGACGATGCCGACGCCCTGGTGAACGATTCCGCCTCGAACCGACGTGATTAAATGCAGGTAAATGCTAGAAAATCGTGTAAGGGGCTCGGTAGCTCTCTGCATGAGGATGCACTTACTGAGGTAGTAGGAGCGATACTAGTACTATTAGAAACAGGCTGGAACGGAGATTTCAATCGGGGAGGATTTGGATATGCAGCATCGACAATGGCAGCATTCGTGGGCTACAAGTAAGCAAACGTCAATGACCTGAAACGACGACGAGTCAGGATGAGAAACAAAGGACAAACCTCGTTGGAGTGCTGTGGGTGGAGTTGCTTGGATGATTGTTGACGGTGCTGCATGTTTGGGAAGGAAAGTTGGGACACAAAGGTCGTGAATAAATGTTAGAGCTTTAAGAGAGAAGGAACATGAGGTGATTTGATAACAATAAGGAAGGACAATGCAAGGACTTGGTGTCACAATGGAGGTGACTGAAGACCCTCGCTTAGCGCAAGCGCACTCCCCGAAGAAACTAAATCAGGAAGGACCCTGATGTCTTAGGTAATTTCCCACGCCTTGACTCGACACGCCCCGACAACGCGTCAGAACGCGTTGACTCCGCGCGACGCCCCATTGACTCGATGCGCGCCAGACACGAGTCAAGCACGCGCCAAATCGAGGGTCAAATCTCCCGCCATCACCGTCGATCAAAGCGTTTCATCAAGCGTGGTACATTTTATGATACATCAGGCATCTATTAGATTGCAATGTAAAGTCGACTAGATGGAAGCTAACAGCGGTACAAAAGGGACACCAAGGACCCACGAGGCACGATGATGGGAATTTAATCAATCTCTTCCATCGCCGAAGTAGAGACTGGTTCCGAAGATGCAGGGGCAGCATCAGTGGCCGCTGCGGGTTCCTCTTCTTCGTCGACATCAAGTCCGAGACTGCGTGATAGTTGTGATCAGCGTAAAGAACAAGAAACCCAAAAGAAGAATCTGCTCACGAAATCATCCTGTGGATGCGCTTCGCGAATGACGTCGGGTCATCCAGAGTGAACCCAGAAGTGAGGAGGGCAGTCTCGAAGAGCAGGTAGGTAAGGTCGCGAACAGACTTGTCGCCCTTGTCCTCCGAAACCTTACGCTTGAGCTCCTTCACGATGGCGTTCTTGGGGTTGAGCTCAAGGGTCTTTTTGGATGCCATGTATGAAGACATCGACGAATCACGGAGAGCCTGTGCTTTCATGATACGTTCCTATGATGCACCAATCATAAGCGACCACAAAGATCCCTGCGAACCGAGAAACGCTTACCATGTTCGACGACCAGCCGAATTGGCCAGTGACCAACACACATGGCGAATCGGTGATACGGTTGGAGATGACAACCTTCTCAACTTTCTCACCAAGGGCGTCCTTGACAACAGTGCAGAGCTCGTTGAACTGATTGGCTTCTGCCTCACGAGCCGCCTTTTCCTCCTCTGTCTCCTCGAGCTCGAGACCCTCCTTGGATACACAGACAAGCTTCTTGCCATCAAACTCCTTGAGTTGGCTGATGGCGTACTCGTCGATGGGGTCGACAAGGAGGAGAACCTCGAAGCCCTTCTTCTTGAGCACCTCCAAGAACGGCGAATCCCTTGTGGCGGCAAGGGACTCGCCAGTGAGGTAGTAGATGGACTTCTGGATCTCAGGCATACGGGTGATGTAGTCTAATAACCAAGCACGTTAGGATCCCATCATCAGCCATACCATGAGTAGTGGGCTCACCCTTGAGAGAAGTCTGTTCGTCGGTAGACTTGGTAGAGTGGAAGCGCAAGAACTCGGCGAGTTTGCTTCGGTTCTGAGCATCTTCGTGAATACCAAGCTTCAAGTTCTTGCCAAACGACTCGTAGAACTTCTGGAAGTTGTCCTTGTCCTCGGCAATTTCGCTGATGAGGTCCATGCACTTCTTCACGATGTTCTTGCGAATGACCTTCAGAATCTTGTTCTGCTGGAGAGTCTCGCGGGAGATGTTGAGAGGAAGGTCCTCAGAGTCGACAATACCCTTGACGAAGTTGAGGTACTCTGGAATAAGATCCTCGCAATCGTCCATGATGAAGACACGTCGGACGTAGAGCTTGATGTTGTTACGCTTCTTCTTCGACTCGAAGAGATCGAAGGGTGCGCTGTTGATTGGGTCATCAGTAACATTAACACAGTTTTCGAATGTCTGGAGCCTACCGCTTGGGAATGTAAAGGATTGCTTTGAACTCGAGCTGACCTTCGACCGAGAAGTGCTTGACAGCGAGGTGGTCTTCCCAATCATTGCTCAAACTCTTGTAGAAAGCGCCATATTCTTCCTGGGAGATATCGTTGGGGTTACGCGTCCAAATTGGTTTGGTCTTGTTCAATTCCTCGTTGGTAGTCTCCATCTCCTTGACCTTCTTTGTCTTCTTCTCCTTCTTATCATCTTCGTCCTCGACTTCCTCAACTTTGGGCTTGTCCTCGTCGTCCTTGGCTTCCTCCTCTTCCTCGTCCTCGACTTCCTGAAGGGCAATTCAGGACAAGGCCATAGGTTCTTACAAGAACATAATGCATACCTTCTCGACCTCCTTGGTCACCGCCAACTGAATGGGGTACGAGATGAACTCGGAGTGCTTTTTGACGATCTCCTTGATCCTCTTCTCTTCAAGGTACTCGGTCTGATCCTCCTTCAAGTACAGGCGGATCTCAGTTCCGCGGCCAAGAGGAGGGCCCGACTCATCGGGGGTGATGGTGAAGGTTCCACCAGCCGCAGACTCCCAGATGTACTGCTCATCATCGTTATGTTTTGAGATGACTTGCACACGTTCAGCAACCAGGTACGCTGAGTAGAAACCGACACCGAATTGACCGATCATGGAGATGTCGGCACCGGAGCTCAACGCCTCCATGAAGCCCTATGGAAGAACAGGTGTGAGTTGGTGAGATTCTGATCAAAGTATAGTAGTCAAGCTCACTTTAGTACCAGACTTTGCGATGGTCCCAAGATTGTTGACAAAGTCAGCTTTTGTGAAACCGATACCGGTATCACGAATCCTGAGAACCTTGTTCTCTTTGTCGGGGGTGATTCGGATATAGAGCTCCTTCTCAGTGTCGAGAACGGAGGGGTCAGTCAAAGATTGGTATCGGATTTTGTCAAGGGCATCGGAGGAATTGGAGATGAGTTCACGAAGGAAAATCTCCTTGTTCGAGTAGAACGTGTCTATTGATGGGATTCAATTCTGGATCTAGAGAGATCGACCAGACAGTGCTCACTGATGATGAGGTCGAGCAGCTGGCTGATTTCTGCTTGGAATCCAAAGCTTTCTGAAGCCATCGTGCTGTGAGCGAAAGTGATCTTTTCAGTAAAGCAATGGACAGGTTGAAGAAAAGAGCGCGTACAGCGTGAGCTGGGGTGGGTAAAGGGAAAAAAGATGGGGGGAAAAGGGAAGATGAAAGAGAACCTGAAGAAAACCGACGCGCGTTGAAATGCTGCAAAATAGTTTCTACAGCTTCTCGAACAATCCACCAGTTTGCCGCCGATCCGGCAATCGAACATTCTCGAATGTCCATTGAATGTAGCGTGACTTCAAAAACCGACTTAACTGCTAAGTACAAGTAGCTACAGATATGGCTGTAATATACCAAAAGTATTCAAGATATTCCTAGATCTTCTACAGCTACGTGAGCAAAGGGCTCGTTGGACTTGCTCGGGGCTCAGCGACGAGACCGCGTCTGCCTTCAACTTGCCCTCTCAGTAGTTCCACCATAGTTCTAAGCTCCTCTACCTCCTCTCGCAGGTCAGAGTTCTGTTCACGAAGAGCTCGATGAGACTCTTCCGTGATCTCGTTGGGTCGTTGGCGTTTACGGGGCTCTGAAAACGGGTAGCGCCTCGGTGGCGAACGTGGCGAAAGGTGTTCCAGCGCCTGAACCTGCCTGCGGTATGTCCTAAAACAGTACAAATCAGCGAAGACGAAGACGCTAATAGGGAATTATATGAACTCATTGTCGCGCTCCAATGCTTGTCGACTCTCCTCGAGACTTTGTAACCGCAACTCAAGCTGTTTATTTCGACTCTTGACGAATTCAAGTTCCAGGCCCCGTTCGTTGAATCGCGCAAAATCCTCACTCCTGAATACATATCCGTCACGCAAGCGACAGAAGGGCAGAATTTGAATAAGATACTTGCCACAACGTTTGCATCTTCATGTGCTGTTCGATTTGCTTCTCGTAATCGTGAAGTCGGTCGACCTTGTGTTGTGTTTCTTTTCTCTGAGTCTGCAGATGGAAAACCTCCTTCGTAGCGTCAGAGAGTAGTTTGCCTTGAGCTGCGAATAAACCCTGCGGCTTCGATCGGTAAAGCGAAACTTGGACGAAGACTAAGATGATACCGCAGCCTCGGCTGAGTCCGAACGCAATTTCGCTGCCTCAGCAATCCACGCCTTCTTCTCCTCGCGAAGTTCGCGCAGCTTCTTCTGCAGCTCCGCATTCCAATCTACGTACTGGTTTTTGGTAGCAATAGCCTGCTCCTTGTTTTCGCGGAGCTCGGACTCGAGCCGACCTACTTGACTGCGATAATTTCTCAGTTTGTTATACTACAGGGGACAGGGGATCAGGAGAAATGATCAAATATTCTCGCCATTACACTCACTAGACCTTGTCGTTCAACCTCGGCGTTCTGCGTCAGAGAACGATCCTGGTGCAATCGGCCTATGTGCTTGATATTCTCTCGGGCTAGCCAGAGTTCGAAGTTCAGTTCGCTTCGCAAGAGAAGGACCTGCCGCTGCAAGTCGGAGACAACGCGAGTAGGCGGTGTAGAAGCCTCCATATGTGACGGCAGATGTGCTTCAGCGATATGGTCTTCAGCATCAGGCTCTCCAAAACCGAGTGGGGACCAGTGCGACGTGGCTCGGACTGTTTCAACATCACTACCAGACTTCAGAAGAGCCGCAGTTTCAACCATGTTCTGTAGTAGCACCTGCGGTTGGCCGAACTTTTCGGGTGATTTGTCGTCCAGAGTTGTCTTGTTGGCGGCGTTTCGTAGCCTTTCGCGAAATGCGAGGGAGATGTTTCTGATATCGAGAAGTGCAGCTTCTGAAGCAATGCATGCAACGTCGTACTTTCTCCAGAAACATCGACCGGCCTGCTCATCCTCAGCGCCTTGCCATAGCATCCGGGGGTGAAAGATGTGTCGGCGGAAGAGATACTAAAAGGAAACACTTGTAAGGTCGCCATAAAGAATGGATGGAACCTAATACCTCTGACAACGTTCGGAGTTTGGTCTCATCGAAGACGTCATTCCAATCGATCTGGTACGGACTTGGGAACGGGCTTTCATTGAAGTACAGAATCGGTTGCCACAGAAATTTGAACAAGTTGGACGGAAAGAGGTAGTATAGGAAGCTGAAATACGTCCGGCAATTGGGAGGTGACGACGAACCAGGGAATATGGATCCCAATAATTGCCAGTTTATATCATCGCGTGGCACGAGGGATGGTGTCGGATCTATGTCCCCATCCTGGTCCCAAAGGTCCTCTTCATCTGGGTGCTCTGGATCTTCGGAGGGTATAACAAGTTTCCGCCGCCAACACAACATACGAGAAAATATGGCGAAGAGGCGATGAAGCATTCCCGGAAGCACGGAGGAAGCGTGAACGGCATATATGGGAAGGAGTTTGGTTAGAACGTTTAGGCTGATCGTGCAGATGGTTGTGGAGTTGTCCAGTAGCAGGGAAAGTACAAGATTGTCCATGAGTGAGTGCTCGGCGAGGATAGCACCTGTAGACCAAGTGAAGCAGGGCGAGGAGATGTATATGTTCATGAAGATGACAAGCTGTAACCGTGATGGAGGATCGACGAAATGACGGTCGATTTCATTGAGGAGTTCCTAGATGCTGTTGTCAGCAGCCAGCGCGATTCAGAGCAGAGTGATCGCTCACTAGAGGTCTCAGCTCTCCGAATTTGAGTAGGATTTCCTCCAGATTGGATTTCCAGAATACCCCCTTCTCTCTTTCGAGGCTGTTCAACTCGGCCCACTCCATTACATCGTCTCCAGAGCCCTCGTTATGAGCATCATAGAGATAGAGATCCAATACGCGCCTCCTGAAGTCGAGAACTTTCTTATGACATGCCTCGTCGCCGGAAGACAAGGCAAGTAGAACGAGCTCTCTAGCTTGCTGCACCGCTAACGTCGAAAGTTTGGGTAGACGTAAAGCAGGCCGTATAACGAGGTCAAACCAAGATGATATGATCGAGGATGGGCTCAAGAGCAGCCTGAGCTGGAAGAGCAGAGCAAGGAATATCTGGATGTGAGATGGTGACTGGTCGACGACATCGTCGTATACAGACTGCAACTCTTGCTCCAACCGGGAGGATATGGTCTTGTCCGATAGAGAGCCTTCTACAAACTCCTCCACTGCGGCGAGCAGATCGGTCAAAGGAAGAGAAGACTCGCAGACAAGACGAACTTGACGAGACAGCTCTGTGAGTTCCATCCCGCGGCGCTTAGACAATTCAAGGCACGGTGATCGGTTATCCCTTTGTTTGCAGCGGGCGCTATCGCCCTCCGATCCTAACAACCTCCTCCGCTGTCGTCGTCGTTGTCGTCGACGAGCACAATACCCCTTCAAAAAAACAGGCAACGAGGAGGTGTGTAATGCTATCCTTCATCTACTTTCGCGTCAGAACGTTGGTATTTACCAGCAGATGTTGCGGAATGGGGTGGATTGAAAGTTTGGTGCATGGATGTACTTACCATGAATCAACAGATGTCTTCTGCACACATCGAGGAAGTAACGTCCGACCACTCTGACCATGAAGGTCATGATCACGACCACGAACACGACCATGACCATGACCACGAGGATCCCACTTCTGCCGCTGCGCTCGACAAAATCCAGTCACGTTCTGAGCGCAAAGCCAGGAAAGCCTTGCTCAGTCTTGGTCTTCAGAGAGTCCCCAACATCACCCGGGTGACTTTGCGTCGACCCAAGAATGTAGGATGAGGTTCGATCACCCTCTTGTCCATACTGACGCGTTTATAACCAGGTTTTATTCGTTCTTGCTTCCCCCGATGTTTACAAATCCCCGAACAGCGATTGCTACATTGTATTCGGAGAGGCCAAGGTGCGCGCTTTGTTTGAACTTGGGTGTTCAACTCTCTAATATACACGCACAGATCGAAGACATGAACTCCCAAGCACAACTTTCAGCAGCGCAACAGGCAGCGAGTGCAGGAGCGGGAGCAGGAGCAAAGAACCCAGCCATCGGTGGTGGAGATGACGGCAATGACGACGATATTCCTGAGCTCCAGGCAGTCGAGGAGGATGATGGTCCTGTGGATGAGACTGGTGTTGATCCAAAAGACATTGACCTTGTTATGACTCAGGTGCGTATCTGATCATCCCCCAACGAACGACGACAGGTAACTCAAGGTTGTGTTAGGTCAACTGCTCAAGAGCAAAAGCAGTCCGGGTTCTGAAGCAGAGCGGTGGTGACTTGATCAATGCTAGTGCGTTCTACCCCCTTCTTCTCCCGCCTGTGAAACTTATCGATCTCTACCCAGTTATGGCTGCTAGTGATTAAAGGGCTCATCTACCTTGTATTACTGTTACACTCAATGATTTTGCACTGTTGCTTGTATTTCAATGCATCGAGGGTTAGCTTTGTACCTCCCAACGTCTGAGCTCGACATAATGATTGGACCTCTCCCACCCGCTTTGCAGCACCTCCATTCCCCTCTTTCTTCCACTTCCCATGCTTGATGGGCCGACTTGCAGCCCAATCTGCTGGGCAGCCTCGGTGACTAGTGCTTCCAATTCCCCTGCAGCGAACATATGATAGTAGCGGTTGAGAACTTGGTCCTGCGCTTCCGGTTTCCCAGTCATAACCCATGGAACGAAAACATCCGAGCCTGACGCCGAATCAGAATCAGGTATCTCCCTCTTCGAGAGTTCATCCTGCTCCGTTGCCCATACATAGATTAGAATGCGACCATGGGTTGTGGAGACTGCTTGCAACAGACGCTGTATCGCTGTCAGTCATTTCTGCGGGAACCGACATGACACAATTCACCTGAACAGCTTTTTTTCTTCGCTCAGGCGTTGCAAGATGGTGTATTGTCGCGATGGATATCGCATAATCCTAGGGTTTAGTCTAGCGTCGTGACGCTAATATGGGAGAGGTGACCCACGAAGACGTGTTCTCGCCATGGATTGTGTAGCACATCGCCGCAGACGACTTCACGAATGGTAACATCCCCGCCTGCTTTTCGGGCGATGTCGAGTAGGTTGCGACTTCTATCCAGTCCGATCGTCCAAATTTTGCCAGGAGAGTTGAGGGGAAGTGACAGATATTTTCCGTTCCCAGTGCCCGAATCGAATCCTACCCAGCCGCTGGGGATATCGGACAGAAATTTCGCGATAATAGGCCAAGGCTGCCAAACTAGATCAAACCAGAGAAAATGTTAATGTTAAGGGATCTACCTTGTAGCGGGTGGAGGAGAAATGAGACGCGATTTGCTCATAGACAGCATGGACGTGAGCGTCCTCGTAATCCTGAGGGTCGCCTGACAGAGAGGTTGCAGTTACGGTTTTCATGTTAAACTGAAGGTTCGGAGATGATGGGAGCGGAAGTGAAGTGAATTCGAAAATGTACACAACCCACATCAACCTTCTGGATACCATCGTCCATTAACTAAATCCCATTTCTTCGTCCAATATATTGCGAAATTTAGAGCCATCAAAAGGAGGGAAACTGGCTAGAGATTGAGGGTCGAATTGCTCAATGGTCTTCGCCAGATCTCTGCACCATCATTGAGCACCACGACGCTGCCGACAAGCATGAGGACGCACGATATTCTCGAAACTCTGAGATGGTTCATCTCTTCCAAGGCCGCTGCTAGTTCTTGCTGGTGATCGTCGAGAAGAGTTGAGTTTGGGACTACTATGAGGGGTTTACCGAGCCGAAGTACATCAAGGATGGTACCGGAGCCTAGTAGCACGTCACTGGTCTCTCCTTCACCAAATGAACGTGGAACCATACCTGCATGGCTGATAATCAGGTCTGCTTGCTCAAACTCCTCGCTCAAGGTTGGCTTGTACCGCCAGCACTCGATTTGGATCCCACAGCTCTCTGACGAGAACCTATCGCTTTCATTCAACAGGCCGGCCAGTTCAAAATTCGAATTGCCGCATTGGATTACGACCTCTTTGTATCCTTTATCGCGGAGACTGGAGAGAACGGAGGGAGTGAACACGCAGGCCACCAAAGTGTCGAAGCGTGTTGAGCCTACAGTGACAAACGCACGCATGACTCGATCAATCGAGTGGTATGTAAATCGCGAAATTTATGTCAATTGAAATTTTGGAATCCCTTCTCACCCTCCATCACCATGGGTTACACTCTCTGTGTTCTAGGTATCGAACGTTAAAGACGACCTCTCTATAGCTGACCTCTTGTATCCTAGGATGTGGAACCATGGGAGTCGCAGTCTTGTCTGGTGTCATCGAGAGCTTGAGCCAACAGTCTCGTCTCCTTCAACGAGAAAAATGGGAGTCTCACACACCGGGGACGCTGACACCAGAAGACACTGAGTCGTCTATCCCCAATCGGTTCATCGCTTGCGTGAAGCGGGAGGATAGTGCCAAAAAACTTCTGGGGACACTTAGAGGATTAGGCGCGATGGGCGAACGGATCGAAGTGGTATATTCCAGGAACGTGGAGGCCGCCAAGCAGGCGGATGTTGTACTCCTCTGGTACGTGCTCGACTTGCAGATGAGGGTCACAAACTTAAGTGTGTAATCTTCGAGAAGTTGTAAGCCGCAACTGGCTTATGTGGTGCTAAACGAGCCTGGAATGAAGGAAGCACTGGACGGTAAACTGCTCATAAGCATCCTAGCTGGAGTTACTATCTCGCAGTTGTCTTCCTGGGTCAATCCGACTACAAAGGTCATCCGAGCGATGCCCAACACACCCTGCAAGGTAGGCAAGTTCTTGCTTTTCACTCAATGTTAATCAAACACATTCGTAGATTCGCGAGGGAATGACGGTCGTGTCTACGATTCCCCCGTCTACGAATGAGGAGTTGGACAGGGAAATTATTCTTAAAATATTTTCATCGATCGGCCGGTGTCGGTTTTTGGATGAAAAGCATTTCGACGCATGTACGGCACTTTCTGGATCTGGCCCTGCTTTCGCGTGTATCTTCCTGGAGGCCATGGCTGACGGCGGTGTGATGATGGGACTACCACGGCCAGAGGCACTCGAACTTGCCGCGCAAAGTATGTCCCCTTGCCTCTCTGGCGAAGACGATAGCTGACTGCATCCAACAGCCTTGCAGGGCGCCGCACGGATGGTGCTCCAATCCGGCTCGCATCCTTCGCAACTCAAGGACGCAGTGACCAGTAAATCTCCTGCTAGTCGTGCAATGGGCCTCGCTAACTTTCCTTCCCATAGCTCCCGGTGGTTGCACCATTGCTGGGCTTCTCGCCCTCGAAGACGGACGGGTAAGATCGACCATCGCCCGGGGAATACAAATAGCTACAGAACGAGCGAGCGAGCTAGGACAACCAGGAAAGTAGTATATTTCATCACTAGAAAGACGCAAAAGTCTATGACATGTATCCGTTTCTCTCTTCTGAGTTCCCCCCTCGAGGGGTGAGGAACAATAACAACTAGAGAAGAGGAATTTTTCTGGCTCCCATAAAATGAGAACAAAACGTGTAGGACAGAACGCTGTTCAGAGTGTCGGGGAGCGGTGTTCACGTAGTAGAAACCGTTGACTCGGTGAGGTGAAAAAAATAATTGTATTATCAGATTATCAAGGAACAAAGATGAACATACCGATACCAATACCCAATACAGGTACATTCGAACAATGTCTCCCGGCCACCTTTGAGGTCGAGACCTTGGAGGAGGTGCACCAACCTGGAAGTATATAGCAGGGGAATTCCGATATTGCTCATAAGAATGAACGCCTCTTCGTGGAAGATTGCAAAAAGACGACAAAGTGAACAGAGCGTTGAACTGAGGAGCACAGTCGTTCCGCACATGTGTGATGTTGATGATACATATATTGATAGACTGCAAAGGTTGCCATTGTCAGGATGGGGGGAATCAGAGGTCAAGCAAACAACATACCAAGGAATGACACGAAGAAACCAGTGATATTATCTGTCTGTAATAATGGAGGTGAGTAGATGAAATTTATGCACAAGGATCGACATACAAAACTCGTGGGTCTCGTCCGACCTCTTCACCGTTTGCTGAATAGATGGTGGTTGAGAAAAAAGCGGTTGAAAAAGCCAAACAACGGCAAACACCCACCTTCCACGCTTCCTCAAAATCGACAGGCAATATTACGTAACGATTCTTCCTCACAGCTACAGGAGTGGTCAATACTCAAATGATCAAACAAATCTACCATCTCTCACCTTGGAGCCCAGCCGCTTGGACTATGGATGCAATGTCAGCAGATGACAGTCGATCAGGTCGCGAAACATCTGCTAGAAGTCAATATCACAATTCACTGAACTTCCCAAGACGAGAACCCACAATCCTCCAAATCCACATCAGGTCCAAGGTTCATCTTGCCAGTGACAGTTTGGAAGATGAGACGTTTCTCCCGCCGTGACGGGAGAGGGAATTCGATCTTCCTGTCCAATCTTCCAGGCCGCAACAAAGCAGGGTCAAGCGTGTCCGCACGGTTGGTCGCCATAATGACCTGCCGCAACCACATTAAACATGCGACGATGTAGAGAGCTAATACTGACCTTGACGTTGCTGCCCTGGTCGAATCCATCCATCTGGTTCAGCAGCTCGAGTAAGATACGTTGGACCTCGCGGTCAGCACCGGTTTGTGCGTCAAAACGTTTTGTCGCGATGGCATCGATTTCGTCAATGAAGATGATGGCAGGAGAGTTCTCTCGAGCTAAGCGGAAAACATCTCGAACCATTCGGGGACCTTCACCCAGATATTTCTGGACAAATTCACTTCCAACAACTCGGATGAAGGACGCGGTCGTGTGGTGAGCAACCGCCTTTACAAGCATTGTTTTCCCAGTTCCTATAAATTCATGAGCACAAGCGTACGGCGGAGAAAAGGGAAACTTACCGGGAGGCCCATACAGTAGCACACCCCTTGGCGGATCGATACCAATCTTCTTGTAAAGGTCGAAGTGCGTCAAGGGAAGTTCAACAGCCTCTCGAATCTCCTGTTTTTGAGAGTCCATTCCACCAACATCCTGATATGATACGTCTGGTTTCTCCTCCTTTCCTAGCATGGCAATTGAAGAATCTGCCTCTGGCGGAAGAATGTCGACAAGGGCGTTGGAGTGACGGTGGAGGGCGACGGAAGACGAGGGCTTCAACAATTCGCGATCGAGGGTGGAAAGGATTCGCACAACATAGTTGGAGCCTGTCGTTGACCCTACAATCCCGGTATGCTGATCTATGGCCTCAAGGAATTGCCCGATGACCAGCGGTACGGATTGAATTCGTTTGACCTCCTCTTGAGCTCGTATCAATTCACGCTTCAGGTTGGCCTGCTCATCCTTGATATAGCTTTCCTGAATTTCTAGGAGCTCGAGATGTCGAGAGAGTTTCTTGTATTTCGTATACAAGTCCTCCTCCTGTAATTCTTGGAACAGAGCTGTCTTCTCTGTAACAACAGACTCGAAAGTCGGTTCCTATAAAGGTTGTGAATGCAAGGCGTGATAAGTGAGAGTAGTAACATACGTGTTTCTGTATCTCGATCCCTATTTCATCCATTTCTGAGTGAGTCTGGTCTGGTGGAAGGGAGGTGTCTAGAAAGTGAAGGGGAGCCGCGCGTAGGTGACGCGTCCAGGATCGTGAGAAAACCTTTCCCATCTCGTAATTAGGTAATCGCTCAAAATTTTGGTCTTTACCACAATCCCGAATCCTATGCCATCCCCAGAGGAAGCAAGTACCAGCTCTCAGCCAACATCATTTCGCTCCCTGGGTCTGATAGAACCTCTCCTCGAAGCGCTTGAACAACTCAAGTTTACCACACCAACTGAAATCCAGGTCGATGCCATTCCTCATGCTCTTCAAGGTCGAGATATAATTGGGGTAGCTGCGACTGGTTCAGGCAAAACAGCAGCATTCGCGTTGCCCATACTTCAAAAATTATGGGATGAACCAAAAGGCCTCTTCGCCTGTGTACTCGCACCCACTCGTGAATTGGCTTACCAGATATCCAATCAGTTCGAAGCTCTCGGTGCGGCTATGGGCGTTCGATGTGCCGTCATTGTTGGTGGAATGGAGATGACAGCCCAAGCTGTCGCCCTCGCGAAGAGGCCTCATATCATCGTCGCCACTCCGGGGCGACTCAACGATCACCTCGAAAATACGAAGGGATTCAATCTGCGGAGCTTGAAGTATCTGGTATGTCCTAACCCATGCATCTCCTCCCTATCGCTGACTTTCGTGTCAGGTTCTCGATGAGGCAGACCGTCTTCTTGACATGGACTTTGGTCCTGTCATAGACAAGATATTGAAGGCCATACCCACGGAGCGCTCGACATACCTTTTCTCAGCAACGATGACCACCAAGGTTGCTAAATTACAACGGGCCAGTCTTTCAGATCCTGTGCGGGTAGAAGTCTCGACAAAGTGAGGATAGACATTCTTGTCGATGGCTGAACTAAATTTGGACCCAGATATCAAACCGTGTCAACGCTTCTCCAATACTACCTATTGATGCCTCTGAAAGACAAGGATGCGTACTTGATCTACCTCGCGAACTCGCTAGCGCAGAACTCGATGATCATCTTCACCAGAACGGTACATGATGCCGCACGGTTCGTTCTGGTGTGTTTAGACATGTGATTTTGTGGCTCATTCACAGACAGATTATCCATCATCCTCCGCACCCTCGGATTTCAGGCGGTACCTCTTCATGGACAACTAAGTCAGAGTCAAAGACTTGGAGCTCTCTCAAAGTTCAAGAGTGGTGGACGGAAAATTCTCGTCGCCACGGACGTCGCCAGCCGGTTGGTCCATCTCTGACACTTTCGTCCTTTCGCTCCGTATTGACAGTCTTTAAGAGGTTTGGATATACCTTCGGTCGACATAGTGATTAATTTCGACATCCCAACACATTCAAAAGATTACATCCATCGCGTGGGTCGAACAGCGCGTGCAGGGCGTGCAGGAAAATCCATCACTTTCGTGACACAGTACGACGTCGAACTCATACAACGTATTGAGAAAGTCATCGGGAAGAAGATGGACCTTTGGTCTACAGATCCTGAGGAAGTGGCACTACTCAAAGAAAGGGTAGCTGAAGCAGGGAGACTGGCTACCATTGAGTTGAAGGAAGCTGGAAGCAATAGTAAAAGAAAGCGTGGAACCTCGGGGAAGACCAAGGACGATGCAGACAGAGATGATGATATGATGGAAGCGGGCGTGCCATTGAAGAAGAAGCGGTATAAGTCATGATTTGATAGAGTAGGTAACAGTTGGTTCCGACTCTTGTTTGCTCACCCTAAACATATTTCAATTGCGGCAGGCGTATGGTCTCCCTCAATAACTGAGGTGGTGTTTTACTACGTGAACGGCCGGCCTATATGTCAAGGACGACCACGGTTATCATGCGTACTCCTAGGATAGATCAGGTTGTGGATATGCGGTCAACTTGCAAGGCGTGTGTGATCCTCTGGTTTCAGTACTTGAGCTTGAGTACGTACTTGATTATTGAACGTGATTGAACGTGAACTTTGGCCACTCAGCCCGTTCAGCCCGTTCTGATGAGCGCTTGAAGGTGCTTCCTTGAATCAACAAGCGCCCGCGTCAGCTCGGATTCACTGGAACCACCATCCTCGAAACCGAATTTAAGCCTTCACGATGGCGAAGAAGGCCGGCAGTAACAAACAACAGGCGTCGAATGATACTGCAAGAAAACTTGAGGCTACTCAAGTGACTCCAATATTCCCTCCTATCGGTTCCAAGGTCGCCATTCCATCCCATGTCATCCTCGCAGACCAGATCATTCTCCTCGATAACTTCCTGAACGCATTGGAGTGTCAAGCATTCATCAAAATGATTGAAATGCTTCCTCTGGAACTGACTCCCCCCAAGAAACGGGGAGAGGCCGAACGAGTTAACTGTGGGTTTCCCCAACCTCCCAACATGACTCCATACCACCAATGAATGCATTTGATTAGATCGCTTCAGCGTGCAATCTCCTGCCTTTGCACAGAAACTATTCTCGCTTTTGCTCCCACATTTACCTCAGCTAGACACTGGGAATGGCATACGCCGTCGTCCTGTTGCTTGCAATTCTAATATTCGGATGTATAAGTATACACCGTCCCAACATTTCGGGTGAGGCGCTCGTTTCCTTCAATTTTGACACTGGTCTCAAAAGCCTGAAACGCTCGGCCCATCAGAGCCCATTACGATGATTCCGTCGTTGATCTTACCACTGGGTACAGATCTGAGTGGACGATCCTTGTTTATCTGAGTGGCACTGAGGACGGGGTGGAAGGTGGGGAGGTGCGCACAGAAACAAGTTGCAATCTTCAATGATCCTTACAACGACTCAACAGACGTTATTCTACAAGACTGAGAAACGGAAACCAAATGATACGATCACCGCTCCTTTGACGAGAGGGACTGCCTTACTTCATCGGTACGTTAACTCTGTGGCGCATGGAATAGTCTTGACAAGTGCTTCCGCAGTCATGGCCAGCACTGTATGCTACACGAAGGTTCCAAGGTGTTGAAGGGTATCAAGTACGTTCTCCGTTCAGACCTCATGTTCTCTCAGTAAAAAGCCACCATCCATTGGCTTCTCTGGCGCGGCCTGTGTACATCACACTGATTGCATGTAAATCAACTTTTGAGCCACTTGAAACTGCCTCTGTTGCCACATACGCAGGGATCTTTTTCTGCAGACCGAGTCCTCGATGCTCCTCCCGTCAAGTACAGCCGTCGCACGGTATCCACAGGTGACAGGATCGGTTGTTACGTAAACTAGCGACCAAGGTCGAAATGACAACAATAGTTTCCCACACTCTTTTCATTTCCGCCCCTGCTCTCATCGCTGTTCGTCGCTGCTCAGTGCTACACCTTACCATCGTCTCTAGCTTGCCTTACCGCCGTCTAGATGACGCGATTTGGCGATTTCCAACCTCTGTGCTCACATACACCTTCGTACACTTGGTGTAATTTGTTCTACCGTCAACTACAACGTCTCGACAAATCTCTCCTTGAAGGTCGCTCCAGTAATCCTACGACGGCCCCAGTTGGTATAAATCCTGACTGTGGGATCGAAAGAGCGGGTCAAGATGGAAGCTTAGGTAACATAGCCAACATTATCGCGTGTGGCTTGAGCATTTTTGTGGTCATCGGGTTGGTCTTGTTGGTCGAGAGGAGAAAGGCTGCAGTAGGTGCGTAAGGAATTATCCTTTTCTTCATCCCGAGACTCAAACAAGGACGGCTTTGCAGGACGAGTGGAATTCCGCTTCTTCCTCATCCTCTATCTCCTCACACTCCCTTTCCAACTGCTCACCAACGGTTCGCTCCTCGAACAAGGATCGACCGCCCTTGTCGCTCTCACGGCCATTCACGCGGGTCTCGTTGCGACCTTATTCTGGAGTTTGTTGTCCAACGCCCTCGTGGCGACCCAATTTGTTGAAGACGGCACTATTTCCTCGATGCTTGCAAGTGTACTCTCAATGTCTGACCCTTCTCTGCCTGACACTCCATCAGCCGTTCTCGATATTCGCTATCGCTTTCTTTGCTGCCACAACGTACATCTCCTTCGATATTGGCCTCGGTGTGACGAACAGCATCGGCAATCCAGCAACGAATCGTCAAGACTTACACAGTATCCCGTTGTTCGTACTAACCAGCATCTGGCCTGGCGCGTAAGTTTACTGTCTTTCCCACTCCCATCAGCTTCTTTAACTCTATCTCCAGAGCTGCGCTTATATACTTTGCCCTGATGACCTACATCGTCCTCGCCGTTCTGAGGGAGGTCAAACCAATGGTTTATTATGTTATGGCAGCCGCATTGTTCGTCCTGAGCCAGCTTGCATGGTTCCTACTTGGGCGAGTAGTCTGCTCGGTGAGTACTCTCCCGCGATCTCAATATCACACCCGTTGCGCAGTCGTTGCTGTTGGGTGTGACACTTGTGTGTAGCAGATGGCCGTCGGCTCATTGTTGCTGCTTAAATGCATGCGCGTATGTACTGCCTGTAGTGTGATGGATTGCCACACCCGTCGTCCCAACCTGATCACCAGCCACTCTCCTATAGTGGAACTAGTCAGAAGTTTTGGACATTCCTGCTTCCCCTATTCTTACCACCGACCGCTGGCACTAACTCCTTGCATCTCTTAGGGCTCGAACGCAAAGGTCGACGGCTCTTTCATAGCAACCGTGCTTGAGACGGGAGCAGTTGTTGCCCTGTACTTCGCTTGGAGGAGTATCACTGAGGGTACGTGGATCGACAGTTTCCTTACTCTTATTGTATTCTAGTGGCTGATACATCTCTGCAGAGACGTGGGATGACGATTACTATTAGTGGTCATATTCCCCCGAATCGGAATCCATCATGAACCGTCATGCCCACACAACGACCAAAATATCTTTTGAAGCTGTACCATCGACTGTGGAACATTGACTTGTACAACACCTTTGTTTTGTTTTGGCATTTTCGTCGTTGTTTTTTTCTCTCCAATGTTCTCGACCCGCCTGCTTTTGCCACTATCCCCAATCCGCGAAGCCCGACGTCGTCTCGCTACGTATCTATATACACCGTATCACCTATCTATCCTTATAATATATTCCTGTATCGCCCCCCTGGCAGGGCTCTTCCCACCCTCCTTCTGCTTTCACACGTCGCTCCTTACAACTCTTTTTGTCTCGTATATCCCCGCCGCACTTAGCTTTGGGCCTTAGTACGGTTTTTACCCTTGTTTTGCTTTGTTCTCGGCGTAGATCGTTCTGTTTCTGCTATCGAGGTCAGATAGAGGGAGAAATCGAATCTCTTGACCTCAAAACATCGTACGACCGTTGGACGTTTTCTCTATCCCAATAGGCGTCCCGGTGCTGTCCTGCAGCTGCACAAGCCCTCCAAGTCACAACGCTTCGATTCTTCAAGTGGTGTATGTGCAAGGCCCGGTTGCCGATATCTTGCGACAAGTCGTTCCCTCTCCCTCTGTCGCCATCGACTGACTTCGTCCACAGAAGCACAAGGACCTGTTGAACGAGTGGACCAGGTAGAGGCGTACACTATCACGCTTAACTAAGTACTAGTTCATAACCGGGTCGTGGGAACGAAGGTTTTGGCTATCCAACTTTTTGAGCACGCCAACTTGAACCCGCCCAACCTGTGATGCACATCGCCACGCCTTTCCTAGCTTTAATTTTACAGGTATCTCTTACTTTGGCCACTCAAGGTCCTGCATGGCATAGTCTCGACACAGAATTGCAGTGCTCGCGATCGGGAGGACCACCCGCGAGGGACATGAATGTTGACCAAGAAGACGACTGGCAAGCACACTATCAGCAACAACCCCACAATGGATCTATGAAGAGGAGTCTTGCAGACACGAACTCATGCGATGACGACGACGCGTCACCTCACCGCCCACATCCCATAGCTACGCCCCCATTCCTTCCTTTTGATCCGGAACTCGCATCTGTATATCGTTATCGACAGCAACAGTCGGTGAATTTGGGCTCATGGTACGTGTAACGAGGAGCTACAAGCATTAGTTCTTATGCTCTTTGACAGGTTCGTGGCAGAGGAATGGATGGTCCCTTCTATCTTCAAATGCGCGCAAGAACCCAAAACTGCCGAACTGGACATCGCTCATGGGCCCAATGGAGCAGCTATTCTTCAAAAGCACTGGGATACCTTTGTGACACAGCCTGATCTCGACTACCTCGCCAGCATCGGCATCAATACTGTCCGACTTCCAGTAGGATATTGGTCTCTTGGTCCCGCCTTTTGTCAAGACACGCCGTTTCAAGAAGTATCTCAAGTCTATGCAAACTCTTGGAATCGAGTACTGCGAGCTATATCAATGGCTGAGAAGGCTGGTCTCGGCGTCTTGGTGGACTTACACGGTGCGGTCGGGAGCCAGAATGGACAGGTCAGCCCATATTATTTACTCAAACCTCAAAGGTCACTCAAGCATGAATGTCTCTAACAGGCTCATTCGGGAGTATCCGATGGACACGCCGGAATGTTTGAGGCTCAAGTTAATATGGATAAGACTATCGATGCACTGAAGTTTCTGGTCGGACAACTAACACGAATCAACAATGTCGTCGGGATCCAAATCCTCAACGAACCTAACGACGACCCACAACTACCTTCCTTTTGTAAGCCGAGATGCCCTTGAGCTCATAATACTAAGTGGTTTATCCGTTCACTGCTTCTAGACTCGAACGCCATCTCCAGAATGAGAGCCGTCTCTGCCGACGCTATCAACTTTCCTCTATACATTCACAACGGCTTCAACCTCCCAAAATACACCGAATACGTTGAGAATCGATTGGACTTTGTCGTTCAGGATCACCATTCCTACTTTGTGTTCACTCCCTCCGACGCTGCTGAGCCGGCCTCACAGCATACCTCTGACATCAACACCCAGGTTTCTGATTCGATTAGCAGCACGCTCCCTCGTCACAACCTAATCGTCGGCGAATGGTCATGCGCTCTTACACCTCAAAGCCTCGAACACGAAGAGAATCAAGACACCGCCGTTCGGGACTTTTGCACGGCACAGAAAGATGTCTATACCGAAAAAACCGTTGGTTGGGCGTTCTGGTGTAAGTGTCAAGTACTGTTTGAGTTGCGATTGACTCACCCCATCCCCACCCCCCTCTTGACGTAGCATACAAGACAGAGGACTGCGAACAGGACCATGCCTGGTGTTTCCTTTCTGCCGTCAAGTCGGGCGCACTCCCAGGACCCTTCTTTTCATACAATATCTCTGATTCTTCATTCCTCTCGCAAACTCTTGGTCGACCGCTCATTCCCTTGAACTCGACTTTTGGTTCACCTCCGGCTCGATATGATAGTGACTCGCTGGATCTGGGTTTACCGCAAGCTATCTTCGATTCTGTGGGCAATCTTCACGACCCGACTTTGGTCCCCGGTTCTCCTGGGGAGAAGGGCTTCGCGGAAGGGCAGAAGACGGCGAAGCGGTTTGCGATGCAGGGACTCTCCAAGCTTGGGTTTGTCGGGCAGTATATTAGGGATTCCCTCAAATCTGGACAGGCTGGGATCGATTCTAAGAAGGCGGACGACTGCGGCCAATACGAAGAGGCGTTCCTGAGAGGTCTAAAGCGTGGTGAAGATCAGATCGCTCAGTTGATAGCTGCCCATGACTTATGAGGAGGTTCCTACTTTTGTCCTTGTATTTTGTTTTCGCTCTCGGGTATGGACTTAGGTTTTTTTTACTGGACAATGGATTTGTACGTATTATTGATTGGGTTTGTAATGCTACATGGACGTGGACTATGGAAATAATGATACACTAAAGGTTCATAAATGGACATGGCGAGAGGGTTTTGATAACATGGTGGACGAGCGAGCACGAGCGGCTCGCGGTGGTGGAGGCCCTTGATGCGAAGTATGTATGCTTACTGGAGGTCGAGCAGTCCATGTCATGCGGGGTTGGCTCCGTCGTGGCGGCGGAAGCGACCTGTGATGATGGTGAGTGTTCGAGGGGATCAACATCATCGGCTGCGATATGCGTGCGGGTGCGGGGGAAGGTAAGGATACTCGGGGGTTGTGGGAATGGCGCACAGAAGAGACTGGGGTGTAGGAGCTACGGCTGGAACCATCTGATCTTTCCGTGGTCTGAACCGAGGAACGTGCTGGTAAAACCATCTTCGAGGGGTCAAAGAGTGCGGACTGGTGCTTTGGAGGAGAGAAGAAAGAGTCGTGACTTCGGTTACTTCCGCCTGAGGACGAGCCATCCGACATCCGTTTCTCGACATCATGTCCGTCTTCTGAGGATTTTCCCGCAGCCTTTTGTAGCTTTTTATGGCGGTAAACCATGAGAAGGAGGCCACCCGTGTAAATGAGGACTAGAGAGGATGGCAGAACTGTTACTCGTTGAGCGGTGCGCAGAGTGGAATTATACGCACCCAAAAGTGGTATCACCCAACTCGCGATTAGGATGTAAACAGCCATAAGCTCGCATGTACCTTCCTGGTCGGCGCCTGTAGAAATTCGGCCGTCGGGATGAGTGACCATATACTTGCTCGTGGAAACGACTCACTGTGTCCTGGGCATCGGAACTTGGAGAGCATCGAAGCGTAGCCTCCAGCAGTGGCTAGCGGCGATAGAGAGGTAAGGAACACGAGGCCAGCTGTTGTACAACACGCGCACTCACTCAGATGTGTAACTAGCAGGAACAAGCACCGCGCGCCATCCAGCCAGGGTCTAAATTTGAGTACGAGTCTGAAGAGGGTATGAGATGGTATCCTCGGTTCGGACGGAACGTGTAACTGACAGTAGGAGCAGGAGAATCATGGTGAGTAGGTTCAGGACAATCATGACGCCGATGAAGGACTCTACGCGACGCCGTGAGTTGTATGTACGTTCTCAAACGGACTGGCAGCTCACTTTCAGCGGTTCCAATCATGCTCCACTGCAAGCTCAGCACCACAGTTAACAGGACGGTCCAAGTAAAGCTGATGAATGCCATTCCAGCTGCGAGAATTGTCTGGTCAGTACGGAGACACAAGCAGCGATACCTCGAACTCACAGAAAGCAATAGCGCGGGTTCGCAGAAATACAGGCGAATATTCCATAGTTGAACCTTTTCGTTATCGGTTTTCGTGCAAGGGAGGGTAATAGGTCGGGGTCAGAGCCGTAGACTTTGGGATCAAGATTAACTCGCTGGCTAGCAGGAGTGGAAGGAAGTAAAAGTATCGGATAACCAGCCGCTGGTGGAGGAGAATAGGGAAGAGAGAGAGAAAGGACAGCCGGCGGATGTGGCAGGTGGAAGAGAACCCAAGTTCGTCAGGGACTTCATTGTTACACGTTCTTATTCAAGCAGATCAGTGACAGTAGTGAATGGTTCGAATAAGACAATGGCGTTCGAAAGAAAGAGTCTTTGTTCCCGATTCTATTGTCAAAACGCCGGTCATACCGGCCCGGATTTCAAGTACAAAGCTAGGTCAACGTGTGTTGTACCTTCCACATCTACTTATGCAAGCGATTCAGGATAGTAAAGGATAGGTACGCAAAGGTTCCAGCAGCTGCATAGATAGCCACCCGAATGCTAAGGGGGTTCAGGGTGAGGAATGGATAGGGATCTGATGGCGGTAATAGAACGGTCAGCATGTTTCGTGAAATTACTCGAAGGTTGCTCACATAGACCGTTATTATGTTTTGCACAGTGCTCGACCCACAACCCGTATAGAACGGTGTAGGCTAATGTTATGCCGGGAGCACTGTATTTGACCTCGCCAGGCTTGTATCTCTCTTCAAAGATAAAAAAGTCTACGAGAAGCGAAAGTGCGGGTGACAGGTGCAATGCAAGGTCGACCGGCACAGGGAGGCGAACAAAGACGAGCTTTTCTAGTGATTCGTTTACCAGAGGATCATCTGAGAGAGGCTTCCCCTCCTGCAGAATCATGGAAGGATCGAGTAGCAAGAGCGACCAGTAAACGCAAGATATAACCGCTGCCAGCTAGATTTGTCGTCAAGAGTGAGAAGACACACATCCGCAGGGTACGTACTGGCATGGCAATCATGAATATAGCCCTCTTGAGCACCTTCAAACCTGAAAATGCGGATTGAGAGACAGGGGCACCCAATTGAATAGAGTCACGCACTCCTGGAGGATGGAAACAGGTCGAGCAGAACGCTTGAAGCCATTGTTGCTCCTGCAATAAAGAGACTAGGTAGACAACGCGTCTTATAAGTGAACTGACTGCGACTCAGAGAATACCTGCACCATACCCTTGAATTGTCAGGTACTGGAAGTGACCCCCGTATTGAGATCTAATCCACTCGTCTATAGACATCGTGTGGAGGCTCTTGTAACCGTATATCATCACAGAGACCGCTACTGAATGGAAGAGGGTACGAGCGACTGGAAAAGACATGGTGGTGGTACAAGGATACCCGTGGGCCGGGTGAGACGGCATACGCTCAAGTACCGTTGTGTCAGTTTGATCGACCACTTCATTCGCCACTCCTTCTGACTTCGAGCGCTGAGCGCGTGGGCTCCAAAGAAGCTGCACTATCGTAGAAACTGAACCCTGGATGATATACGACTGTAATCTGCAATTACATCCTTGGTAGCGAATTATATTCGGAAACACGGGAAATGTTTCCAAGATTTCCGGACTGCCGGCGCTGCGGCGGGTACCAGATGATCATTTGCGGGTCCTTCCTCCAATGCCTAGCACAGGAATTGGGGGGGAAGCAGGCCAAGCTCAATGAAAACGGCGTGGAATTGGAAAGTGAAACTGCAGTGAGCATTGCCCGAGCCGACCGCAGGCGCCCAACTGAATAGCTGTATAGCATAGATTCATATTTGTCCGACTTTGGTTTCACCCGCTGTCCTAAATTCTCACTGACACCACCACCCCAAAAGCGCTTGACGCTGCCTTTGGCATTTACCTCCACTCTCGTCTCTCCCCTTTATAACCTTCCTGGAAGGATCTTCGTTCTAACGACTCCCAACTGATACCGTCTCTTAACTTTTCTCTCTTCGTTTTTTCGTTACCATGGCCAGAGACAGACTAGCAGCAATGAGGGTAAGCTACATACTCATCAAATATGGGCATTTTCAGACGTAATACTCATTTCTCGCTATTGTAGGCTCAGCAGGGGGGTGCCAACAACACAAGCTCGTACGTTGGGGCAATAATACGATATCATGAACCATAACTCAACCTCGTTTAGAAACTCCTATCCTTCTCAGGCAGGAGGAGGAGGCGGATACCAGCCTCGTCGGGCCAATCCTTATGCTCAACAAGATGGCTCATACGAAATGTCGGACGTGAACACGGCGACCGCAACCAATTTCAACGGAAACATGGCTGGAGGAGATGACATGTCATCGTTCTACGCTGAAGTGGGCGCAATTTTACTCCTTATTGAATCATCGCGTGGCTCACCCTTGATGGGAAGATATCCTCTATCCAAGATAGTTTGCGAACATTCAACGACAACGTTTCTCGCATCGGGGACTTGCACTCCCGTTCATTGAACAACAC